>JBBMJY010000007.1:17975465-18041853 GCA_037833715.1 Toxotes lorentzi | reverse complement strand
GTGCAAATACGCTACGCAAATGTATGTTATGTTATGTGCAAATCCCGTATTAAAAAGTGCCTTCTGTTATTATCGTATATTGTCAAATTATTTATAAAACGTAATTAACACCAAACCCACTGTGTACAATATTTACAATACCATCACCCAACAGTCATGGGTAACGAAGTCCTTCGTTAAATAGCCACACATGCAGCACCACGTTCTCACATTCCCAGAAACACTGGTCATCAAGGAGTGTGAATGCAATTTATGCCATGGTTTGTGTGGAATGATCACGTCTTTGTAAATAAAATCAAAACACACACTTGACACCTGACACGTCAGGTTTATGAGACGTCTCTTCTAATCTTTGTTAATGTAACACAAAGTGACGTGTTTGGCATTTAATTTATGTGATATTAATCCAGTTTAAATTGCCTGTCTGTGTGTGTGCCTTCACTGAGGGCAGTAGTAAACTGAACAAGAGATAAAAACATCACGTCGTATAAGACCACTGACAGGTACAGACCACTCAAGTCATGACATTTCTTTCAGCAAATTTAAAATTTTGGAGTTGTCTGATCATTAAGTCAGAGCTTTTGTCGTCCTCACAGCAAGACACTGCGTGAATGAAAAGCCTCCCTTTATCTTACCTTTTCTTAATTTGTGTTTTTTTCTTTATATCCTATCCTGTCAGACGGAGAGAGGGAGGCTTGTTGTTAATCCTTATTGAACTTCATGATTTGCATTTGCAACAAATGCTCCTGCTGCATGCCATGAAGCTCAGTTGAATTTGAATAAGAGGAATATTGACAGAGATGGGAGAATGAGCATGGTTTACATACAGTATTCATCACTGAACACTTTTGATGGCGTTAAAATACAATTTCTGTGTACTGATATCACAATAAATAATTAAATCATTCACCTGATGCACCTGTAGAGTGTTGTCTGAACTAAATCTCTGTATCCAGTTTAAAAATTCCTGTGATATCTATGCATATTTAGCCGAAGGAAAACAACGTTCTCATTTGCATAATGTCAGACAAGGAAAGTCAGACTCAGCCTTTTTAATGATTTGTCCTCCCTGTTCCTCTCAGTTTCTTTGGTAGTGTATCTCATCACTTGTTATCTGTGCTGCTCGTTCCTTTGTAGAACAACCAGCAGATCATTAAAGACATGCATGCATGTTCCTCTCTTGGGGTTAATTGAGCTTACATGGTTTTTGATACAGTTGGCTATGTCATAGTCTGGTTCGGGTGTTATACAATATACAGTGGATTTGTTCATAAACACATATACACACATAAAACACGCCCACATATCTATTTAACTTGTCACTACCTAAAGACCTGTGTTTGTTTGTCTCGTTGGAGGAAATATTGCAGGGACGCTGTTCGGAATTTTCTATTTTGTGGCAGCTAGTAGTTTTATATTACATACAAATGTGTGGGTTTGGTCAGTTTGCTGTTATGTCCATTCAATGTTGTGCAACAGTTTTAAAAATCAATTTTTTTATTCCTACAGTATTTTAATCGATACACAGAACCAGTGACAAACAAAGTCACGACTGCAAAGAGAAGAGGACGGTGGGAGAAATGAACAGAGGGCAGAGAGACAAGAGACAAGACAAGAGATGAGAGAGAGGGAGCAGGTTATGGAAAGAAGGGAGCCACCAGATTCACACAAAGGGGCACATGTCTGAAAAGGGTTTGTGTTATAAAAATGAACACGTAAAGTGCTATTCTGTGCGAGGGATTACAGTGTGTGTGATCCAACACCAGTAAACACTAAAACAACATTTTCCTTGATTTTCTCACACAGAAGTCTTCATTAAACATGTTAAATATAAAGAGCTTCAGAATTTGACTATCTAAAGTGACTTTAGCCTCTGTGTGTGTGGGTATATTTATATACCCACACACACACATATATATTTAACTTTCCTATTCAACTGAATAAAGTGGATGATTGCTAATTTGGTGTGAACATGAACAGATGCAGAGCTACTGAATGTTGTGTTTTGATTTAATAGGAACGTGCAGACAACAGGAGAGGCAGGTGGAGCTGCAGGATGTCAGGTAAGATCTCACTGTGACTTAGTGATAACCAGCAATGTTGTATCATTGCTGTGTGAAGATAAGTCAGATTTTTTTGTTGTTGTTTTTTGCTGCAGTATCATTGTATTAGGCTACTGTAGATAGGTATGTTAGTAGACATTTGGGAAAGTAAATTTGTATGATAAATTTAAACTGCAGTGCCATAGAATTGTGAAACTGTATGTGCTGAAAAGTGCAAAAGTCAAGTGCAAAGTTACCTTGACCTAGATTCAAAATAGCCACATTTATAGGGAATATGCCAGGGTGAAATGTACTGGAATTTTCCTTTAAGACTCTTCAGTCATCATGCTTAGGATCACTGAGTCAAAGACAATGACTTGGTATTTTATTTTTGAGAGGTTTCCACCACTCAGATGAAACATAAAATCTCCTGTCTACAATGAATGAAATAAAAAAATAATAATAATAATTAAAAAAAAACAGGTTGTTTCCTACTAGTGCAAATCACTGTAAGGCATGAAAGCTGACTGCCCACTTATACCAAGAAGAATAAAATGACTCAGTCACTTACATGAACTCTACCCAGTTAAATTTAGTTCTACAAATCAAATTCTGACCACTGTTGTTACAGAAGGCATTTCATACTCCTTTTCCTTAACTAGACTTTCCAATGCTCTAAACTAAATGCTGTAACAAAACACCATGCTGTAAATTCATATCGAAACGTTATGAAGCGTTCCTGCTGTGATACCGAGTAATACTTGGTGAGCTTTCTGTGGTGTCAACGAACATAAGCTAAGCCATGGAGAGGGCTGTTTGGTTTTTGAGGTGACACAGCTTGTTAGCAAAGTAATAGGATATGCAAGGGCACATGTATTTAATTCATATACATTTAAATACACTTCACCTCCTACTTGGAATATATCATTTTGAGTGAGGGTGGGAAGTTTGTACTCAGACACACACATTAGCAAAAGAGGACCAGCCCTGTTCAAAAGCAGTTCATTATTTCTTCAGCCATCAGTAACAGCTGCAAACTTCTTGAGCTGTATTCACACTTAGAGATAGCAAATAGCAAACTCTGTATTTCACACTGAGACTCTTACCCCAATGGCTGTCAGGATGGGAACCTGGTAGATCCACTTGATGTTACCAGCACTTAACTCCCAACATCTGCAGTTGGCACAAACGGAGAGGTGACGGTGAGGTTAGAGATGTAAGAAGCAATGCAAAGAGGAAGGTGGGTGGTATCATTCAAAAGACACCTGGATGTGCAGAGATAGATCAGACAAAGTTAAAGTAGCACCAGATAAACAATTAAGTTCAAAGTGAAGAGAAAAAACAGGAGTTTAGCGATTACATTTTAGTTAGAAATGACTCAAACTGACACAAACAATGTAGTTTGTGAAAAGAATCTGAGAATAAAAAGTAGCTGGTAAGTAGCTCATAAAAGCCAAAAGCTAAAGGCTAAATGCAGTTGTACCTCAAACACTGTGCAGACTTCAAGCATGAAAAAAACCTCTTCAATTTTCATGGAAGATATTGCTCCATGAACCTAAATGTTCATGTGAAGCACTGGAGTGGAATGAATGCACAAATGGAAGTGGAAATTATGTCACTTTAAAAACTTCACCTATTCAACTTTTATGTAATATGAAATATCAAATGTGGTAGCACCATACTGTTATTCATTCACTAAAGCGTAAACTATAATGCAGACTCCAAGTCATAGCTACCAAAAACTAACATAGATCTATCACTAACAATGGCCTCAACCTTTACCAAAGAGCTGACTGAACTCTGCTCTCACAGAGTCAACAACCACAGTACAATGAACACAGGTTTCATGGAGTTAGATATTTTGTTGTTGTTGTTGTTGCAGTGCTGGTTTACCGGTTTTCAGGTCACAAGTTCAAGGGCTCTCACTGTTGTTTACTGAGCAAATATTGGATAGTCCCCCTAAGCCCTGTGGTGAATAAGCTCCTGATCATCAAATAAATAATATGGCTTGAAAAATGCTGACAAACAGTTTGCAATAAGACACAGATGAAGGGTTAGAAAGAACTGCATGAGACTGACAGTGAATGAAGGCAGTGACAAAACAGAAAATATATACAGTACAAGTAGTAAAAATAAAACTACTACCACTACTACTTTGCATTACCTTCACTATAGGCAAATGATGTCACCGCTTCCTGTCACCAATTATCCACAGACAGTCTGAACCGAATACAAATTAACTGAATTAATCTCCAGTAAAAGCTGTTTTCTATACCTGCCCTTTTTGCTCAGGGTCATCAGTGGGTCAGAGCTGAGGGGAAACACACTGGACAGGTCACATGGTCACCACACACAGACAAAAGGTCACACCAATGGGCAATTTATACTGTGGGACTTGGGAAGTGCAACCAGAGTAAAAATCAAATATGCAAAAATGTGTCGACACACAGTCAGTGAGTTTCAAGGGAAGCTTTCATCTAGTTTTAATCATAAGTGGTGGAAAGTGTGTTACCGTAGTTCTGTATTGAAGTTTGGTGTGGTAGCCTGAACACTATAGAAAATAAAGTTACTGGCTTCTCATCTCTTCCTTTCGTTTATAAAGCTCAGCGTTACCAAAAAGCTCTAAATACTTTCTTTCATGTCCCACTGCAAATATCGCTGCTTCTTTAAGAGACCAAGGAACCAGGGAATGATGGGCTTGTACAATACTGAGACCATCATCCAGAACACACAAAAAAAAGACAAACTGAATGGGCTGAAAAGTGCAATTTAATTTTAATAAACAAAATACACAAAAATAAACTAAAATCTTAAAATATTGTCAGGATAAATCAACATTAATCCTCACAGCCTTCAAGCAATACTAAAAAGTGTGCCATTTAAAGAAACTCTTAAAGACTTCTGCTGCTTCTTCAGTGTAGGTGGAGCTGCAGCAGCACTTCCCTCAGCTTCTGGCTCCTTACCTCTGACAGCACACTGTCAGGTGGAAACCCTTTGCTCTCCCTGCAGATTCAACGCCTCACTCATGGATTCAACACATCCACATTCTGCCAGGTCAGCACTGAGTGCCTGGTCTTCTTCTCAGCACTTAGCACTTATGAGATGGCCCCGTGTTTCTCCAGCTCTCTTCCAATCATCTGACGAGAGCCCCATCTGGCGGGAGACTGTCGCCAGCTTGTGTGGGGGCAGGTGATGTTCTTCTTGAATAACACACAGCTCTTTTTTTTTTTCCATGAGTAGGTGAAGGCAGCAGCCGCTCTCTTCCGAGCACCAACAGCTCACTCCACCCTTTTATCTTTGCCTGCCCTCTGTGAAAAAGAGATGGAAAGTGAGATGGAAAATATCCTTATATCAACACAAATAAAGTTTTAGAGATGGTGAAATTAAACACTCATTATTTTCTTATCAAAATTTTTTTAGCCATAAATGAGAATTAAGATAATAGCTAGAACATGCTGACAAGCTGTTTTTGTTTCTCTATTTTCTCACTAACTACTTATAATTTATTTTATATTTAGGTTGCATATGATAAAGAAGCTACAGTGAAATTTAAAGCTTATAAACTTTTCTGAAGTGATCTGAGTATTTGTGAGAATTATTGTAACTGCAACAAACTCAGACTTACCGATTGCTGACTACAGCTGGTTCCCAAAGCTCTGCAGTCCCGTGCAACCATTCAGTGCAGTGGCTGTCATTGTATTTGGCCCACTGATTGTTATAATGCAGACTCAGTCCCCAGGATAGAAGTGTGTCTGTCAATAATCTTGCCTGTGTACAGGGAAGTAGACCATTTGTAATCATTTAAGCCTTGATCGTACTCCAGGATGGACGCATGGACAGCTGAGGACTTGCTTGTGGACAGCAGAGACGCACACGCTTCTACACACACTATAGTCGGAGGGTATTGTACATAGGCTTGTTCCACACATGTGCACTAGAAGACATGACGGTGATCTCCTGATGGTGATCTCCTGGCAGCAAGAAGAAAAGTTCCTTTATCTGCGGCATTCTGATGGTGAGGCTCATGTTCATGGTTTCTGATGTGCAACTTGACCACAGATCAGAGGTGGTGGTGAAGCAGGGCACATTTTTGCTTTTTTCCAAGTGTCTCTCTTCACTCAGCGTAAAGCTGGGGAGGTACAGTGTGAAAGAAATGGATGTGATCAGGTAGCTTGTATCTTGAGTTTATAGGTGTAATTATGCAATTTCTCTTGCAGTGTAAACAGTGACAGCACGGGTTTGTGTGTGAGTGTGTGTGTGTGTGTGTGTGTGTGTGTGTGTAGGGTGTAACACTAGAAAAAAGCTGGCAATAATTTGTTCGCGTCCTTCACTGACGTTTCCTCTGAGCAAGCTCGTCTTGTACTCTGCTAACTAAACCAACCTTGAGGTGTGTTTGTTAGGTGTAGGCTGTCCGTTTTACAAAAGATGACCATATGGTTATTAGCAGTTGCTGAGCAGCAGCAGGAAGTCATATTTGGCAGGAAATACCATTTCACCAGACCATATATATATATATGGTCTGGGGCTGTTTTTCATGGTTTCATGGTCATTTTAGTTCCAGGTGAAGGAAAGAGTTTGAGAAAATTAATTTTGTGCTTCAACACATGGCCAGGTCCACAAAGAAAATGGTTTGCTGCATTTGATGTGGAAGAACATTACTTGCCTTCAAAAAGTCCTGACCTCAAAGCCACTTTAGAGAGAGCTGACTGTGAGCCAGACCTTATTGTGGTCTACTTCATTATAGGAATGGGAGAAAATCTCTGGTTTCAAAGTCTTGTAGAAAATCTGTTACAGCAGCAAATTATTGTTCATAGCTTTGGAATAAGACATTAAATAATCATAAATGGGTGTAATGTTCTGTGTCCACATGCTTTGTTTAGATATCTAGATATTTTTAGTCACAAAGTGTACCTGACATGACAACCTTTAAATCAAAACATCCACTTAGAAACATTTACTCATGATTGGATTGCAAGTCAAAATCGTGTATGTGTAACTAGCTTTCATGGATCATTTAAATGTCACCACAATTAAGCACTAATTATACCTTTTGTGTCTTTTTTAATGTTTATCTTCAAGCCTATCCTTCAGCCTTGTTGACCTTTTGAAATCTTCTTGTCGTTTTACTTTTTCTGATGTGAAGGAGGAGCTGCACATACACGCAGTGTGACTTGCTCTCTCACCTTGCATCTGCTAGTGTTGCCCTGACAATCGCCCACACGGCCACAAAAACAGCTGGAACACCTGAAATTACACAAAACAGACAATGAGCTGTGCTGTTACATATGGTCTTGGTTGCATTTCACTGTTCCATTTCATTTCCTATACATCATATTAAGGAAATAAAGATGTGAGATACACCCTTCAAAATCGTGTGATCTGCTTTAATAGGCAGCATCTATCAAACCACCAGAGTCTGGATCAAAGACTATATGAAAATTAATAAGGTGAGGAGAGAGGTCAAATCTATGATTCACTGTTTAAAGCAGCAATGCCCTCCCCAGAGCTGTTACTGCTGTCACTGGATAAAGATGCACATTGCTCAAAGTTGACTCCTGTTAGCTATTAGTTGATTGTGATGGGAAAAATAAAGCTTTGTCACAGAGACATGATTGTTATCCTCTGCATATTTTTATCACCCATACTGCATGTTCTCCAACAGTTTTTGTGCAGCCCCTTTCAGGCATCACATGAAGCAGATGAAACGCATTTAAACATCCTGGTTTCTTTAATCCCACACACATATTGACATATGTAATTAGATGTTCAGGCATCCAAACAGATCCATGTCCTATCCACAAGCGCTGACAAGTGTCACTTCCCCAGAGAAGCAGCAGTTTCATCTCTTTCATTCACTGGAACAGCACATCCCAGCTACTGTATTCTGATTCTGTCCTCTGTCTGCAGAGAGCGTTCTGTGTGTTCCACTGGCATAAAATGACACAGCACAACGTGAAACAACCGGTCAACAAGTAGTAACTTCTAATCACACCATTTGTTTCTTTGATTCCACCATCACACCACTTTTGTTCCATCAAGTTGGTCATTTATAAAAACATCTATAACAAATTACCAGCATGAATTTGAAATGTTCTAATGTATCACTTTAGGCACTTCAAACAGCAGACAAGTCTGGCACACTGCCTGTTCTCTGGATCAATTCTGAATGTGTTAAGACTCCATTTTTAAAGTTTTTCTTTCTCCAGTTAGAGAATGTTCCTCCTCTTATCTCCAGCTGGTTTCACAGTATCAAAGCAAAGTAGCGGAAAATGTGTGCTGCAAAAATAATTAGGATCTTTGGTCTCCACAAAGGAAATTCAGGCGTGGGAGCATCATTTGTCAAGAAATGCAGTCCAACTTATGTCTGTTACGTGTGACGAGGAGACAGTGACACAAACTAAGTTTAAAGTCACTCTGTGGATATTTTTACTGCTATTAGTGCTACGGAGCAAAGTTTCTGTAAGTGGGTCCATCTTTTGTTTGTCTCATACAAGTGCACAAAGATGCACGAGTGACACCACACACAATCCAGGCAATGGTTTTACAAGAGAAAATTTTTCAAAGGTTTTATGAAGAAATAAATGTATTCAACACATTTGTTAGACCTCAAGGTTTCACACAATACATTCGGTGAGTAACTCTTTGCATCTCTTTACAAGAAAACTTCACAGGGCACCTTTAACAAGCATTCTATATATCAGTATATCAGCTTGTATGTGTCGCTGTGTATGTGTCTAAATCAGAAAGGAAGGATTTTGCAGATTGGTATGTTTGTGTGCATAAGATGCAGGAGGGAATAAATTGAATAAAACTCCTACTGACTGAATCACAAAATTAGCTCTGTATCTGGCTCTTTGGCATGCAGAGCAAAAAGGAAAATCAGCTGGCAGGTCAAGAAATAATTAGTTGAATAGTTGTTATGTTAGACCACACCGGTGCAGAAGTCATCACACAATTCTGAAACTCATACTTTTAGTTAATAAATCATAGCTTCATGATGGAAAGCTATAATGTAAGTCTCTTGTTTATTTTTTTAGCTACAAAAACAAGTGTGATTACCACGGCATTGCCTCTGTCAAGATATTGTAAAATGTGTCTAAAATATGCATATCTGTTTTCCAATTATCATACAAACTAACAATAGTAGACTTAACACGAAAGCAACAGGCCTAACGCAACACTAACATAATCTAGACTTAATGCGAGCAGTGTCAGCAGTGATATTAAATTTAGAGAGGATTTTCAGAAATAGAGTGAATGGAAATAAGAGTCAGCTGTCCAAGTTATGCTAACTGTGCATCATTTGTGTCCCCACCTCTTTGTGCCATTCAGAGCATAACGATCTAGGTACAACACAATATCCAACAGTCATGGATACTGTACCAGGAATACAATCAGTCATTTAATGTAAACTTAAACCATTTAAATTGTGGAAAGGCATATGAAAGCACAAACAAATGAAACAGACTCAGAAGAGACAAAGATCTAATGTGACGGCTCTTTCTTTTGTCCTTTGTGTTAACGTGTGTTCAAAGAAAAGAACGAAAAAATTCTGTTGGCAGAGAAAAACCTTTCATCTGCTTGTCTTAATGTTCTCACATGCTGGTGTGCAGGAGAAGAACAAAAACTCAAAACAGTACCAACAGTTCTGTTTTAAAACTCATATCAAAATGTTCTAAAACTCCCCTGTCTGTTTATTTGCAAATACTGATGTGCCGAATTATGCTCAGACTAACCAACATAACTGCCTTCAAAACAATATATTTAAGATAATGATGTTTATTCTGTTTGAGTTGTAAAACTCAAGTAACTTCTTCCAAAATGCAAACATAGCACTTTTGTTGACATTTTTCATTTCTCCAATGTACCAAATTTAACCAGAAACCATTGTTGATCACAGGGCACTTATTCCTGGAGGCAAGAAGGCTGTTGTAGCTGTTGTGTAAATACATGTTCCCTACAATATAGGTTGCAGAAATAGATTATGCAGTGTATCATGTACAGTATATTAATGCATTCTATTGTTTGTGTATCTAATCATAAACTGACAGGGCAATTATGTCTGCGTTGAATGAACAAATACTTTAAGCGTCAGCTACATTTTTTGCTCAAGTGACTGGTTAGTTTACAGATCACACTGCACCATGTCATAGGAGTTATGTGCGAAGTATGTGAATTTCAAGAAATGTGTATTTTTATCTCTTACCCCATCCGATGAGCGTGAAGCCCCACAGGTATTTCGAGTCCGATCTGAAGGCCATGAAGATGAGGCTGTGAAGGTAGAGGCCTTCTACCAGGATCCAGTAGTAGTTGGTGGTCAGAAAATAGATGAAGAGCAGCACCGTCACCTTGCAGCCAATCTGATAACAAAACATTAACACTTTTATCACATCTGATTTATACCTGATTTTATGCTGGTTATTTGTTTGCTGTGTTAACGCATTGTGATCACAGTATTTCACACAACCTGTTCTTACACCACAGGTGCCTCCGATTACATTTTCTGTATAAACAGAACAACAACAATGAAAAATAGCACACTGCAGTTAGACTGTGATACAAAGTTCAAATTAATGAAAGCCATCAAATCTGTTTTAATCTACGTGTGTAGCTTTTGGCCCACACCTTTAACAAAGTGAAAAGCAGTAGTTTCGGCTACTGTAATTAATGATCTCACAATTATATCCTACAGTCCCTTTAATGAACACCTAAGGCTTACAACAATGGGATTCTGTGATGTCTGTTACAAAGCACACACCAAAAACAATATAATAAAGGCAGTGTGGCTGAATGTAATGATACAGTGACAATGTAAAATCCCAGCCGTTGCCTGGAGAGTTTTTAAGATGAAAGACTTTTTACCACAAAGCAGCCACCGTATTAAGATGACTTCACTCTCATCATGCAACCCCACAGATGCTAAGCCAGTTACTGCATTCCACACCCTGAGTATCTTTATCTTTATCTGCCAACATGATGGTATAAGCAAATTCCTTTCATCATTTGGATGAACTTAGAGAAAGCACTCCTTACAAAGAACACTGCACACACTACTCTGAAGGCAACTAGTTGTTGATTCTATAGCTTTGTAGAAGAGATAGAACAAAAAATATTTCATGGTGCTGGTAATAACACTGGAAATGAGGAGGATGCCTGCAGCAAAACAAATGGGTTAGGTTTTTTATCACAGGGTTCAAAACCAAAACAAATAAGATCTCATGTTAACTCTCTTTCTTTCAGGTTTTGTCTGATCCATCAACTGTCATCTGATTCACGGCAGATTTTCAAAAACTGGGCATCTGGATACACACTGTGACACACATGCACACTCGTGAATGTGAGTATGAAAAATACAAATACAAAAATTATACAATACACACAGTGGACATCTGATGTCATTTGAAGAAACAGACAATAAATAAAGAACATCCCGCAATCAGCTCTTCAAATGCAAATGTGGAACTTTGTCAGAACATAACAAAATTAGTCACTGTGGAAGAACATGGAGATTGAATGAAGGGTTTTTTATGTTCAGCATCTGTATGTTGTTATAAGATGCACATGTAATTGAAGTCTAGCATCCTAATACAATCCTTGACCAAAAATGTTTTTTTATACATAGTTTTTATACATATATAAAAACTATATGTGGGTGAAAAAAATTATTCTAATAATGATAAAAAAAAAAGGACCATGAAATTCTACACAATATATTTCACGTGCTCTCTGTAAAACTATAAGAAAATTGCAGTATCAACTCTGCTCTTTATTCTGACCTAATAACCTATGGTTGTTGGCATTGGCAGTAAGCAAAAAGATTAAAACAAGAAGGCCTGGTACTTACATACTGAGACTTGTCCAGTGATGCTATTCTAACTGTTTTTAAATTGTCCAACAAGGCAGAGTCAAAGTCTTGTAATCTGGCACTGGAATGGACGACTCTGTCCTTCACAAAGATGCTGACTGCCCGTAACATGAAGGAAACAAATAGGTGCATGTGGATGTAGTTTCTGGTGCAGTGAAGACGCCTGCCAAGAAAACAAATAGCAGTGATTGTTACAAATGAATAATTATAGCACAATAAAATGATGTCCAAATCACTAGGACATCTGGGTAGGAGTTCAAAATCATATAAATCATATTCAGGTTTGCCTGAAGGCAAAAGAGTGATACATATTTTGTAAGGGAATAAAAGCATCTTCATTGGGGAACAAGTCCAAGGCCAGTCATCAAGCACTGTTGAGTAAGAATGAAAGAAAAAAGCCTTTTGAGTGGGCCTCTTGATTATAAGATCACTGTTAACATTATGGTTCGATTCAAGCAAAAGACTTTGATCATGTCATCCTCTTCCTCCCCACATTCTCACTCTGTCTACTATAAACGTTAATGAAAGGAAAACTATGCAGGTGGCATCTCTCAGAAAATACAGCCAACTAGTTTTTCACAGTAACAATAACAAGATACTGTACTGTAGGTCCATCTCTGCTCCAACGGGAGGCAGATGAATCCTCAGGGACCCTGCCAACCGTCAGTGCTGCACAAACCTGTTCTGTAAACCATCAGCTCATCAAGCACCATCACCCAGAGAGACATTTAGATCAAGTTTTTCACACCTACTGCAAACTAGTGGGAACCAAGAAGTCTTCGTAACCCACCTTATTGTAGGTATAGGTGAGTCACTTCACTGGTCTCTGGCAGTGACACATTGTAGAGTTGCAGAATTTTATAACAGAAGCCAGCACAGCATTTCTACATTCGTCTTCCTCTTTCTGAGATCTCAAACTGTCATGATCAGCCCTGCAGTGACTCTGTTCTGGACTCTGGTTTGGTTTCTTTGTTTTCTGTCTAGTATTTCTTGTTCTATTTTGGAGTGCCATCACATGTGTGTCACCTGTTCCCAATTACCTCTTGTGCATTTAAGTCTCTGTGATCTCCTTGTCTGTGTTTGCTCCTGTGTTTGTTTCCTCCTGTTTCTTTGGATTTGCCTCTTTCGCCATTTTGTTCAAGTAAGAATTCTTAGTTTCCTTCAAGTTTATGTTTCTGAGTTTTTGTATAGATCCTCAGTTTTTCTTCAAGTTTATGTTTCTGAGTTTTTGTATAGATTTCCTCAGAGTTCATGTTTGAAGTTATTTTTTCCCTACGTGGATGTTTTGGAATTTTGCTGAGTTTTGTTTCCTGGCTGCATTAACTCTTGTTTCTCACCTGTCTACCTGTAAGCCAGTTCCTTTTGTTATTAAAATGTCATCAGTAATCTGCCTGCCTGTGTGTATGCGTTCAGGTCGTCTTCCCCGTGTTCTTGCCCTCCGCATAACAGAAACACAGTTCGTTGTCCTTAATGACTGCAGAGGGAACATATCATAAACTGTAACCATGGTTGGCAGATGCACTTAGGCTGA
Organism: Toxotes lorentzi; assembly: GCA_037833715.1. NCBI lineage: Eukaryota > Metazoa > Chordata > Actinopteri > Toxotidae > Toxotes > Toxotes lorentzi. The sequence continues at coordinate 18,028,415 of JBBMJY010000007.1, read as the reverse complement.
AGTACTCCTCTGGACCACTTATATTACCATATATTTTCATTCTAAACAGTACTAGTGTTGTTGTTGCTGCTGCTGCTGCTGTCCTTGTGGGTGCTGCTCATAATTACTGTAAAAAAAAAATCTTCCCATTCAGTGAGCTGCGGTGAAGATGATGACAGGGTTTGTGTAGGTAATTTACTGAGCAGCAAAGGTTGGTTCATGTGTCTGACTGAATCTAAAGTTATATAATTGAGTCATCCTTAATTGGCTCTTATGACTTGAGTTTGATGGCTCTCATGTTAATTATTGTGGAGAGCAGTATGTGGCAGATTTATTTGTGTCAAGTGTTGTAAATGTCTGCATGAACGGCTTCAATGTGCATTTAGATTTCAGCTTTGTCTTTGACTTGCAGATACTTTGCTATGTAATTTTGATGTAAGTTTTGTTGTACCTTGGAAACAGATATCCTGGATGTCTCAAATGGCAATCTTCTTTTTACAGAGTGCCCATAAAAGGAGTCATCTTTAATGCTGACATGGTGTTCACTACATAGGAGAGATGCCTTTAAAAGAAATGGGCTACACTGGTGTGGCCCTGTAAAGGTTGAAATAACCAAACATAAGTTTCTTGCGTTCTCAGATCAGTTGTTAGTCTCTTCATAGCTGGACACTGGGTTATTGTACAATCAGGGAGTAACTTAGAAGGATTTGTTTTAAAAATGAGTATATAGTAACTATCCATAATGCATTCATAATATATTTACAGCTATACAGATAATGCTTTCATTTTTTTAAATGTAAATCATGTTTTTCTTTTTTATACACATCTTAGTCTCTCTCCCTGTCTCCTGGGCTTAAAAGGTTAAAGCTGGACTACTTCAGCTATGTATAGAATATACATGGCTTGACTGCACATACTGTAAAATATTAATAACTCTGGAGAACCTTGTCAGTGGAATTACAAGATTAAAGGCAGTGTAAAATGTTATCTTTATATCAACTAGGCTGTGGTACAGGAAAAAGCTTCCTGTTTTATTTTCATTTGGTGCAAGTGGAGGAAGGTAATGCTTTCCTTTATATCAGAGGTTTTATTTTTCTAATAAAATCTGAATGTGTGTCAGGTTTGCTCCAATGATGGATGTCAACTGATCCATCATTGTTACTCTTCAATCCAGTTACATACAGAAAATGTGGTTCAGTCACTGGATTTATAGAGATGCTGTACACAGCCTAACTGCACAGCCTAATTTAGGTTATTTAAGGTTTAATGCACCTCGAATACTGAAATCAAGGCTAATTTTACATGCTCAGAATTTTAACAAAATGGGCTGCATATCTTTGTCTGCAGCACAAGAGCTGAATCCAAGTTAACATGCAGTACCATACACTGCACTACAACATTTCCATTCAGGTCCTTGTGAGAAGAATGTTGTTATTCTGCCTTCAGCTCTGAAAATCACAGCAGTGCCCTTTTATTTCTTGGAAGTTACCTGGCTTTTCAGTAATAATGATAATCATTTTATGGGTCACTGATTGCATGAGTCTCTTACAGACTCCTGTAAAGTGGCTTGAAATTACACATTGTAATTTGGTATTAGTTGTAGGAAAGATGGTATGTCATTGTTCATTTATTGCAGAAACATTACTCCATTTATATAATGAACTGCATGATTTCAAGTAGACAAATGTTCACATATCTGGATGTTCATGTGACCTGCTGTGCACTGACAAAAAGACACTCGCATTACATTGGGATTGATTGATTAGAAGTGTAATTATTTTTGCAGCGTTTCCATTTTCTATGATCTTTCCACAAAAACAAAAATTAAAAAATTAGGAGGACATTATTATGAATCATGGTCCCAAGAAGTTAAATATTACTGGCCATTTATTCTGTTTTATGCCAAACATGCCATATATATTAACAACCCTCTAGCTGTATTTTTACTATAACACATTAGCAAATGTGAGTGTATGAATGCCCCAATTATGCAGCAAAGCAAATGAGTAATTAGCATTCTGGCATTTGTAAGTGTACTCAGTTTTGCCATTTTGTCATCATAGATGCAGCACAATACATACTGTGTAGTGTGGTCAGAAATGTTGTATGCAACTGGAACATAGCAGAACAGTCAGGACACAATCATGAAGGCTGAAAAGAGGAAGATGGTGCAGGTGTTACAATGAAAATTACAATCCGGGTGGGGGGGGTCGGAGACTTTTCAAAAAACAGCGGCTAACCTGTAAAGTGCACGGGTGTCGAGTATTATACATTGCTATTTTTTTTTTTCAATGTAAGATGTGAAAATGCAGACAAAGGCGACGAACATCTCCTGGTATTTGCAAAAATGTAAAAAACTCCTCTCTTACCTGAAATATCCGATGATGAAGATGGCCACTAGCAGAGAGCTGAAGGACACAGCGTAGCCAATGGTATACATGACGTACAGCCGCTCAAAGAAGTCTTGCTGTGGACACACAGAGAAAGATTTCATGTGAAACAGACTCACAAAATATATACGCAAACATCTAAACAGGATGCTGGAAAGAAAACCAGAAATCCATCGCCAATTATGTTTTAGGTCTAATCATTCTGTGTTTGTGTTTTGACAGGAGAAGATACAGGATTAAGTTGAGCACTGAATATTAAAGTTGAAACGGATGCTAATTCTGCTGGGTAGCCCCATTCCCAGATCTGTAACTCAGTGTGAGTTTAGTCTGAAGATAATTAGAACATCAGTTTATAAATTCTCAGCATGTATGTGGCTGCCCTAAAGCTTTAATCTCTGAAAAATGAAGAGCTTTCAAAATGCTTACAAACTGGAAAAGACATCAGGAGTTTGTTTTTTTTGTTTTTTTTTTAAAGCGTGTTTCTGGAATCTAACAATGTCATCTTTTCAAGCACTGGTCAGACTGACAGGAGCCTGAAGATTCAGCTGATACAATGAACAATGGTCACATTCATTGTTCGTGGTGTGGTGTGCATGGCTCTTGTACCTTTTCATTTTCACAGAGCAGGTGACGAATAGTCGATGAATAGTCCCTCCCTGGATGAATAGGCTGCATATCAAAGGGTGGATAGAAGGATCAACTTGAAACTAGCGAACATTTATACTATATCATTATATTTATAATCTGTTTTTGAAGTTAAGGAGATTCATTCGTTTGTTAATATGTTTAAAAGTAGATTTTTCATCTTAAACCTCTTTGCTTTCTGTAGAAAGCCTATTTTTTTCTGAAGTGAAGGACGTTTCATTATGGAGGCTTGTGTCTCAGAAGAGTCACATGGTCTCCTATCCACTCAAACGCTTGCAAGTCAGGATGAGGATAGGTATTCACTTCAGCTACTCTTTTATGTCCAGGTCTAAAGGCTCAAGATCATTATGGCTCCACTGTCAACTCAGCATTAATGACTGTTTACTCTTTTTGATGGTCAGACCCTCTCTTATTGTCCGTCCATTCATCAGATTGTTTTTCAGAGCAGAGCTTTCACTTGAACAGTTTCTGGAAATTAATGACTGTCTATATTAATGAGCTGCTTTTGAGATGAGAGGTTTATTCTATTCTCCTTATCAAATGCTTGCATGACGTTCCAAGATTAATAAGTCATGGTACCAAATCTCTAAATGTGCTCTTTTTCCTCAAGGTTGCAGGAAATTATTACAGAAAAAGTTAATGTTACTTTTTCTGATACAGTGCTGTAATAATCCGGCTTCTTCAGACCTATAAAAAAGGGGAAGCTCTATGAACTTACATGTAAAACTCATGTGCATGCAGCCTCTGATGAGGGGTCGAAAGTTCATTGCTTTCAAGCGGTAAAAAAGCAAAAGAAGAGAGCTACGGCTTTAGAGGCTGAGGAGCTGTTCTATAGTTTGACAATCATGTTTTCAGATGTAAATTTTTTTAGCTCTCACAATACTGACAACTGTTTTGCAACTTTACCTGTTGTTAGTTTATTTGAAGCATCATACATTGTCACTGGTTTACTGTTTTATTTAAAAAAAGGCTGCTACCCTCAGTGGGATTCACCTGGTTAAAACGAAGGTTACATTTAAAAGAAAAGTGGATGAGCTTGTTAACCAGATCAGCTGCTGCCTAAGACATCTTTACAGTCATACTTACTCTCTCTTCCTCATCACTGGGCTGAAGGAAGCGCAGACACTCTGAGTAGTTGGTCCATGTTTTGTTCCAATGTTCCACAAACACCCAGGAGCTGTTGATATCACACTTTCTGTAAGCATGTCCTGTAAACAAATATTCTTAAATGACTCTGGGCATTTGCAAGACATTTCAGAAAAATGACTGTGGGGTCATAATTAAAGCATCTTAACAGAAAAAAACATTTCAAGAGGTTCAAATGTATAATGCTTTACTGTGATATGTTGTGTTTTTAGGAGCAATGACTTTGTGGCACTTGCCTTCTACCCTTGTGAAATAATTTCCTTCAACAAGCCTGCAGAAAATAAACACCCTGCACACTCATGGTAAGCTTGCACAAGTGATTTTAATAATTTTGGTTAATTACACCTCATGTACACACAGTGGTTGAGTGACACCTTCCTCATCCCCCTGTTAGCTCTTAGCAGCACAGTAATAAAAGTAATAAAACTAATGATGGCTGAATTCCATTTAGCTGCTTCAGGTTCACGGCCCTGGTTTGGTGCACACTTACAATTAATGTTATTATTAACTCCTGCATTTCCTGCTATAAGAAGTCAAGGACTATAGAGTTTACATGTGCTTTAGTATCATGGTTTTTAGTCTTATTCTGGTTTTGACCATTTTCAGTTTAAGACATTTAAATGGAACATGAGAAATCACAGTCAGTATCCAGTTTTCTGATCATCCAAGTGCAGCTGTGTGTTGATCTTATGTGCTAACGAGTCTTCAGCTTTTATCTTTACATGTTAAGTTCTTTGCAGTCACAAAGCTCTCAGTGTTGGTGATGGTGCATCTTCAAAAAAAAACAAAAAAAAAAACATGAATAAATAAATAAATAAATAAACTGTTAACCTTTGTGGTTGAAATCATAGATGTAAGACGGGCAGGGAACCTTGGTAACCAGACCAGGGGAACCACGGGGCCAACAGATAAGACCATCCCAGTCTGGAGGGCACGCCTCATCTGCAGTGAGAAGGAGAGGAAGTCAACACACACTTACCCACACTGCCATCTGGTACTGGTCAGTAGTATCTTTATGTCTTTTTTTTTTCATAGCCTATTGTAACAACTAATCTGACAAATGTTGGTTACAGCTACTGAACCTTATTTTGACTCTGGTTGGTTGCTGATAAATTTCTAGTCAAACTAATTTTCTAAATGTCAAGTGGGCTCTCTGATGTCTAATTATTGGGTTAATGTTAAATGTACTTTTTATCATAAAAATGAGTCTTGAATTATCAGTCCTCATACTGCCCTCTAATGAGAAATGAAATCTGTTTGTGACTCATAGTGATTTTGTCCCTTCAGTAAGTGACCAGAAAAACAAAACCCCCTCTGCTTTAACAGAAGTGATGCAGTTCTGTAAATGCAATAAATAGCACCTAATATAAAATGTTTTTTGTGGTGACAAGAAAAGAACTGATTTGTAAAACATGTTATTTGACCGTATCAGAGGACAAGTGTTTACAGATGTTCCAACCAGCCACACTAAAAATCTGTGGTGAAAAGCTGACCATCATGGAGAGAGGGCATAATGAACTAATCATTGAAATATGTGACAGCCTCTCCTGGAATACATTCACAGCGTTTATAAATATTATATATAAATAGTGAGGGGGAATAAAAAGAGCTAGACGGAGAAATACAAACCCTGTGTACTGTCTCACCTCCTCACAGATGACAAATCCCAGCGCAAAGTGGGTGTGAATGTCAGACTGTCATTTTCAGAGAGTTACAGAAATTGATGGTGTGATGTATGATTTTTTTAAGGATGTCTGTCAACAGCTGTTGTTAAATATTGTTAAACACTTGTTTTTTAGTGTTTGTGATTTTTTTTTTTTTTATTCTCATTGTGTGGTAGCACACATTCGACACTGACAATTCCCAAGCTTGTTCACAACTACACAGTACAATGTGAGGAAAATTGTGATGTAATTTACTGTACTTATTACCTACACATGCAATGAGTTTGAGTGGTTGGACAGTTTCTGTGGTATATTTCCTGGTACCTTAGGATGCTGATGAAATGTTATCGTCTCTCAATTTTGATTTCAATTACTTGATGTCACATTTTAATCTTTGTGAGGTCTATAAACCACAGGGTGAAAAAGCAGGCATAAGTGTTTTTACGGGTTAAAATCACCAAATCAAGACTAGGGTGTTTAAAAAAGTATTAATTAGAAAAAAAAACAGAGATTAATTCTCCAAATCTCTGAAATTAGCTCTGTCTATTTAAGATCAATGCTCACAACAACAAGAATCTTCTCAGTCTTTCATTCAGTCAAGCAAACCAAATTCATGTTCATTAGGTAATGAAATCTTCAAGCATACCCTTTTCAGTTTACAGTTTACATAGTGAATGAGAAATTCAGTCATACAGTATACTACACGTCATCTCATTCATTGTATTGTTCTCCACAAATGAGTATTAGTATAGTGAATCTTTGCTCTGCACTGGTTTTCTAGGAGCACATGTTCCTCATTGGTTAGTAGCAAAAGCTATTAACAGAAACCAATCCATGTGAGTTGGTTTTATTGTGCAGGATGTATACCAATTCAAACTAAGTGACAGATGTAACAGCCACTCATAGATACTTATAGATAGATATAGATAGATTATAGATATAGACTTAAAGACAACCAGAAGTGAAATGGACACTACAAAAAAACTGCACCTCCACTGGCTCATCTCTTTGTTGCCCTGCCCACAAAATGACTATACTTATATGTGGAAAAAACACTGTAAAATGCAACTGAAAACATTGCTCTTTCTATTCACTCTAGTCATAATTTATCCTGCATCACTACTTAAAATTCTTCCAAGACGAAAAACATTCATGGGTCAGAAAGGCAACATTTGAAAAGCGTAATCATCTTCTTGCTGCCTCTGTGATGATTTTGTGTTAAGTTGAAAATAGTTTCAAACTCAGTGGGTTTTTTTTTTTTTTTTTTTTTTTTTTTGGTTTTTTCTGATAGGAAGTGACTACAGCTTTGATGCAAAAGTTCAACAACAGAAATTGAACCTCAGGTCATATCACACTTATTCTATCACACAGACTGTTCCTTAAACCTCTCCCCTATGTCCAATCATAGCTTAGTCCTAACAAGACAGGACAGGCCTGCCAAGCATTGGATTTAAGCGGTTTGCAAGTATTTCCACTGTGCACAGTGAAGAATAGGCCAGTGCTTTCACTGAAAAGCTAGGCACAGACCAAGAAAATACTGGTTTAAAAAGAAAAGACCTGTTATTAAAAAGTGCATCCACTGTGTGTGGCAGTGGCCCTTGATGCTCTCAGAGTTTAAGTTGACATTAGCAGTTCAACCCTGCTCTTCATTGGACTGACGAGGCAGGTAATGTTAGCTGAATTAGTTAAAACTTATAAAATCTGCCCAGCAACAGTTGTCATTTCAGCCAGCTCAAAATGAGAAGTGTGCTTTTCTCTACTTTGATCTAAAATCAAAGAGCCATTGTTTCAAAAACTGCAAAGAACCAAATCGGCAAGGTTTCTACTGTAAATTGTGCTGTGCTAGACTGGAAAGCTTGCTCTTCAAAAATCTGTCTCCACTTTCTCCTGAAAGTTTCAGACTTTTTCACCATTTTAGCACAACACTTGGAATTGCATTGATTTCACATGAACGGGGGAAAAAAAATAGCTCAAATGTGCAGAATTGTGTAGCATTTTACAAAGATGTGACTCTTTCTGTGTACGTTTTGTACCTGCAGACTCTGGGTCGATGTTGGAGAGGTTCTGGTAGCACTGCAGTTTGATTTCGTAAAGGATGTACATCTGCTCCTGTGCAGAGAGAGGACCATCAAACCCCATCTGTGGAGCACAATGAACAGGATCAGATCTTTGGCCCCTGTATGCATGTAAATCACCCACTGCTGAAATTGGCTAACTTCTGTTGGGCCAGGCCAATACTTGATAGTTGTGACAACATAAACAATAGCAAAATGCCACGAGAACATTTTACATTTAACATTTTATTACACATTTTACATCATTCATGCATTAGTCTTTGATCATTCATGCGTTAGTCTTTGATCATTCATGCATTAGTCTTTGCTCATCTAATGTTTAATTGGCTCCATTTTACATTACGTTTTACTTGTAGCATTCAAAGCACTGCTAAATAAAGCTGCACTTCCAACACACTGACCGATGTGCAACAATATTTTCTTCTGTGTAGTGAGTATTATAGTCTCACGCACTTCACCGAGCACTTTATTAGGAACACCACAATAATACTGGGTAGTTCCTCACTTTGCTCTCAAAACAGCCTCAGTTCTTTGTGGCATGGATTCCAAAAAAAATGTCTGGAACACGTTCCTTTGAGGTTCTGGTCCACGTTGACATGACTGCATCATATGATTTCTGAAGATTTGTCAGCTGAAAATTCCTGTTCTACCACATCCCAGAGGTGATCTTCTGGATTCACATCTGGTGACTGTGGAGGCCACTGAAGACTTTTGTTTTGTGACATTGTGCATTATCATTCTGAAAGCAGCCATTAGAAGAGGGTAAATTGTGGCCATAAATGGATGCACATGTTCAGCAACAATAGTCAGGCTGTCGCATTATGCCCTCACATCATCACACCACCAGCAGCAGCCTGGACTGTTGACACGTGGCAGGTTGGGTTCATGGATTCATGCTGTTGACGCCTAATTCTGACCCTACCATCTGCAGCCTCAGCAGAAACTGTCAGCTCCAACCAGTCCAGCCATTCTCCCCTGACCTCTCTCATCGACAATGCGTTTCTGCCTACAGAACTGCCACTCGTTTTATTTTCGTAAACTCTAGAGACTCTAGAGAAAATGCCAGGAGATCAGCTGTTTCAGAAATACTCAAACCAGCCCATCTGGCACCAACAATTATGTCACAGTTATAGTCAATGAGATCACTTTTTTCCCCCGTCATTCTGATGTTTGATGTGAGTGTTAACTGAAGCTCCTGACCTGTATCTGCATTACTGTACGCATTGCACTGCTGCCACATGATTGGTTAATTGGATAATTGCAGGAGTAAGAAGGTGTACAGGTGTTCCCAATAAAGTGCGTGGAGTCTAGTTGCATTACAAAACAATGAATAAACGATTTAGGTGGGTAAACTGTAGAGCAGCTAATATCCACCACACAGTTCCTCTGTTGACACAAGCCTTTATTGCACTAATGCTTTTCACACAACCATCAAGCCAAACACACTTTTTGACTTTTATTGTAACTTTTAAACACATATTGATCCTGAATCCTGACAGTGCTGTCATGAAAGATTCGTTTCTAATAAAACATGCGTTTCACCTCAGGAATATAGCTGAATTCTCAGGAATGGAGGGTAAAACTTCTTTCAGTCTGGATTGAACTGCACTGGTTACATGCATGCATGCATGCATGAAATGAAGAATCCAAGTTTTAAATTACCTCATTATATCAAAGATTATCTTTCATTTTTCATTAGGTCCCCAGCAATAGTAAGATCTACTTCCGCCTATGTGTCTTCTATCACACAAGGCTATTTCATGAAAGCTAATACCCCATGCTCGATATTTAGAATGACAAGGTTGCTTATTATCTAAAGAAGTAATTAAGGACCCAAAGGCTTTTATCTGGAGTATTGTTACTGTATGTCCGTGGATTTCATGTTTTATCCTTTGGTTTTCTAATTGCTCTTTCAGACCTGTTTTATTTTTGTTCACTGCTGATGGCTTATTTTTCTTTTAATATTCTGCTCAATTTATTTCACTTAATTTCCTTAATTCCTAAAAGCCGCAGTCCTTCCCATCTGTCTTATCAAGATCTGAAACTTTTTTTTTTTTTTACTCAGACCCACTCTGAGGTGGGTGTTACTAACTGATGAAATCCAGGACGTTATGTTAATGCCTGAAGTCAGTTCAAGCTGTATTAAGAAACTCATGAGTCTCTGCTGGGGAACAGAGAGCTTATAACACCCTCAGATCTGTGACATCGGGTCAATAAGACATCATTATGGATTCATGCTGTCTGATAACCTGTCAGCCTGTCAAAGAGAAGAACATTTTCTTTATAGCACCAAGTTAAGTTTATAGAACCATGTAAGATGAAATTTCGGGCAGACCATTAAGCAGACCAGTCAGGCATACCCACTGTCTTTTACAGACTATGTCCCCATTGTTAAGAGGTACATGCTTAAGAGTGAGTGTGCAGCAGACGTAATGGAAGAGGATGTTTTGTCAAGCATCCCAACTGTGTTTTTTATAGTAAATTGCTTTGATGATGTTTCCCATTTTCTTGCTGGCTGCCACGGTTGTGAAGAGCACTTGGACTAACACTGTGGACTTTTTTTTTTTTTTTCCAAAGATGATTACATTTTAATGGCTCTGTTTAGGTGTCTCAAAGCATTTGGTTAAAGTTAGGGAAAGACGGTTATCTTGGACAGGATGTGTTTACTTCGATATTTATAACCAAACTGCCAAAATCACAGCTACAATTTGTACGTAGCCATCATCTTTTCCTGTTTTTGTAGCCTTAATCTAACCACACATGAGACACATTACACACGCCCCAGTCTCCAGAATCAAAGTCCTGTGCTTTTCACACCCACCATCCACCCCAACCGTCTCCCTGTGGCTCCTGCACTGATCATAGCTCTTAACTGTGAGAAAAAATGCTGCTGCAGTGAGAATTTTAGGCAGCAGTTACATTTCCTCCAAAACATCAACACCACATAAACTTAATTTTTAGGAGACTGGGTTGCATTAGGAGATAAGGATTGAGGAGGAGGGGAAGAGAAGAGAGAGTCAGGAGTAAAGTTTTAATTACAGATGTGGCAGGTGAACTTCTTTACAGTAATCTGTGGTGTGTAGTCACAGTCCAGATGGGTGCGCATCTCTTTTCAGCTGCAATTCAACTGGCCTTGCATTTCCATAGCAGAAATGAATTGGCTGATCTGGCTGTCTAAATTACTCCAGTAAATCTCTGTTGATGTGGACAACCGTTTATCAAGGCTTATGAGGCGACCATTGCTGACTTTGTTTTAATGTATTTATATAATGTTACATAGAAAGAGGAGGTGAGCAGTGAATTTACATCTGCAGCCTTGGCAGCATTATTTACGACTAATTGTATCGTGCCTACAGTATGTGTGTATTTAGCCGACTTCTGTATGTGGGGTGTAATGTATTTCTTCTGTATTTGTTCATATCACACATGTTGGCATCTATTACTGTTCAAGATACCCTCCAGGCATATTTCACAACATTTCAAAATACCCTCACATTCAAATTGTGTGCAATATTTTTTTCCAAAAAGCATTACCATAATAAACTTAAAAGCACATCTTGTTTCCCTCACTGAAAATTCTACCGTCTATTCACAGGCAAATATTAAGGCGAGAGCAGGCAAAAGCACAGATATAATTTCACAGAGGGAGTCAAGGTGCTGATTTGACCAATTAGTGTTTCATGTCTGTATGTTTACAAATGTGCCAAGACCATGTCAAATGTTAGAGGCAGACCTCGCTATGAGTGCAGATGCCAGCATGAAAAAGATTTGCACAGGGCTTACACAGAGAAGCTGTTGCAGTTGTGGTCCAATGATAAACAGCTGTTACAGCATCTGGCTTCAGAATTAGTTTATTAAGAAAACTCTTAAAAGCCTGATATTTCAGTCACTACTCAGCAGGGGGTAGAAAGAGGCTTCCAGTTCTGGGCTGTAAACTAAAACTGCACAATCTGCTGTGTAATTTTAAAAAAGCTTCACCACTCAACCTACCCCACTGGTTTCCTGTGAACATATTTTCACTTGGCATTGTTTGTCTCACATCAAGCTCACATATGTAAATTACAATTACAAAGCCAGCCTAGGTAAACTTTATCTAGTCTGACTCCAGACTGTTGAATCGCTCCCCACATCCACGCTTTGCGCAACAATTCAAAAAGACATGGGGTTGTACCTACTGAGCTAGCAAGCTACCCATCTAAATCCATGAAATACACTATAACAAATGGCCAGAAGCGTGAATGAAACTGATGCAGTTGTACAGGTTGTTGTAAGTTGATTTACAAAGATAATAACTTCTAATCACTTTGAAAAACAGACTGATCCTAGCAACCCCCTGGTTGGTGTTAGATTCCAAGGCTTGGGAGCAGTGATAGATTCTGGGGTAAATGACATTGGTTTTCCTGTTAAAATGTGTTTCCCTTTACCTTCACCTAACCTTTACCCTTACCTTAACCAGTCATCTCTGCCTACTCGCAAGCCAATCTGGAAATGATGGAGGCAGGTCAGAGACTTCCTCACACTCTACTGGTGGGTTAAGGTAAAACAATACATGTACACAAGTGCAGCTCTGTCTCAATGTCAGGCAAAAGCCCAGTTCACCGCAGACATTTCAAAACAGACTTCTTGTGATAAATACGGGAAGTATCTCTGTACAGTGGAACACATGTGGGTCAAGTTGACTTGCGATGTTATGGCAGTAAAACTACAATTAACAGTAAAACAGTTAAATGAGTCCTTGCAGTGTTTGCGTTCCTTTCATTCATTTGGGTTTGGTGCTCAAGGCGCTGTCCATGGTGCTGAGAAAGCAGGAAGACTCTTCTGCGTTGAGATAAATTAGACTCTAAATGCTCATACGTGTGTGTTCTACAAATGAAAATATTTGTGCGCAATGTTGGGTGCTCACAAATGCGTGTTCTGAGGGCTGTGCTGCGGGAAACGCATTTGGATGGGTGTACAAACTTCGACACAGCATCTGTTGTGTGGCTGTTTTCCCAACAAAAGTCCACCAGCTAGCAGTAGGTTATTTAAACCATATATTTACCGTATAGTCTACACTTAGTAAATGTGTGTGTACTAATCGAGGGGTTTCCCGCTTTTAAAAGCCCAGATGACCCAGTTTTCCATCAGCACTCAAACGCAGCACGCATTTCTCAGTCTCAAAACTCCACACGCCAATATATCCTGATCTGTGTGTATCAGGTGAGCCATGAAGCAACATGTAAATAAATGTATCAGATGTGTGAAGTAAAAGTTAAAGATCTGTACCTGAAACGTTAGTATATAGTATATATTGTGATCAAAGTGCTTGCTATCTGTGTGTGGACTGGAACACACATTTGTGAGCATCAAAAATCACACGCACAAATCGGTGTACACACCTTTGTAAACCTTATGTTTCATTTGTAGATCGTGTGATACACATCTGTGATCATTTTGACTAATTTCTCACCATCCTTGCTCTGACTCAATTGCTCTGACTCAAAGGTCAGTGATTAACAATCCTGCGGCTCTGGTGAGTTTTACTCCACCGGTGATCACCTTATACGCTGCAGCGAAGATCATCTGAAATCTAATTATGTTAAGATAAAGTACTTATATCACTCAGTGGTGCTTTCAGGGGTTCGCACCGGATGTCATTAAAAGTTATTCGTCTAATTAGAAAATTTAAGGCAGACGGTGCTTATTAATACAACTCCTGGAAAGTCCATCTCATTATAAACGCAGACTTTCTGCAGTGCCGTTGTTGCACGGATGTCGTGGGAAAATGTTGGCCAGATATCAACAGCTTATGTGTTACAGAAATGTAGAGGAAACTATCAGAAAAGATTATAGTACAAAATATATGACTTATGTGCTTCGTTCCCTGGTGAGTCCACTTCTCTTTGTCCCTTTTGTATCTAGAGGGCGAACGCCTCAGCAACACTGTAATATAGAGGAAAGATAGAGGATGGACAAATACAACGCAACTCCATCCAGAAATGTCAGTTCTTTATAGCTTGACTGTTGTGTCTCAGAGGTGAAGTGAGCCGTTTTGCTGCATGTTATGCTCATTTGCGAAAAAAGATGGCTTTTTTTTTTCCTGTCGGCGATTTTTTTTTAAATTTTTTTATTTCAGTATGTTGACATTAAGCTTTTTTTTTTAAAAATCTCAAGAGGGGATTATTATTATTATTATTATTATTATTATTATTATTATTATTACTGCAAAACTTTCCGACTGCTCTAGTGTAAAAAAAAAAAATAAAATAAATAAACAGTTTGCTTGAAGAACAAGCGCACAATGAATGATTCCTCACCTGTGCGTCAACCGAAGTCCAGCAGACGGAAAAGTTTATGAGCAATATCCACGCGAGCAAGTTCATAATTCCTCGGTCTGCCTTCATCTGCAGCAGTGCAAAAATACCACTGTACGTTCATCTGAATCCATGCGACCTCATGCTTCAGATAAACGTCTCCTCTGATGTCGATGCATCACTGGCTCAGAGCTTCACATTATTCCAAAGTTTTATCGCAAGTTGTGATCCAGAGCTGAGCTGTCCAGCGGAGAGGAAAGAATGCGGCATTGGACTTCATCGAGTTCCACGTGTATTGGTTTTTTTGTTGTTGTTGTTGTCTTGTTTTCGTCCACAGCCTCCTCTCCTTCTCAGAAATGACTCCTTAGAAATTAGCAAGGCTGCCGTGTCATGTCGCTGGCTCTAGCAGAGGAAGATGCCCCGTGCGCACGGTGACACTTCCGTTAGTCTGTGGCGTGGCACGCGAGGGGAGAGACACCGGGCTTCACGTTCACGTAATGAAAACTTTTACCTGTCAGAAATCCCCGCTGCACGTGAGCACGGTTGCGCGGCGCGTAAGCGCTGTCTCTGGCTGTTTTGTACAAGTCCACACCACGTGATTTGTGATTAAGGCGACCTGCCCACCCCCACCTCGCGCAGCAATCCTTGGCGCGTGCTGTCGGTAGGCTAAAAGGGGACGGTAGCACCCAACGGTGCGTCATTTTTGGCAGCAGAGACTTAGACAAATAGACATATTTTTTCTAACATATACTCTACAGCGTATCATTTGTTTCTCTCTCTCTTTTTCTTTTTAAAGCGTCAAACTGCCCTGAAGCTAAATCCAGGCACCTGGAATAGTATCCATAGGCCATGTTTATAAATTTTAATTTAATATATCACCACTACTTGAGGGGCATGCATTGAAACGTAAAGTTGATGTCTGGCTAAATTAATAAAGTTGGTGTCTGTCCCAGAGTTTATTTTATTTTATCTCCTTCTTTGCTTCCTTGCTTTTGTTAGCACAGGCTGTGTTTCACATCCTAAGGTAAAACATGTGTTTGGCTACAGGAACGTAAAGCTATTCAAAAAAAATTTTTGGCGACTTGGAGGCAGCATAAGCAACCTGTAAACTCAACACTTTTATCGCCTGACATAGTTGAGCATAGTTGCCTGTTTTCCAGCAAAAAAAAAAAAAAAAAGAACGAAAAGAAATCACCAGCCACCACTTTTACAGTGATTCATTTTGTTTAGAAGTGAGGAGCTCTGTGTTTATTTTTATTTTGGGCATTTACACGGAATAGATTGAGCCACACTGACAAAACTGTAAACAAGGGTTAGGGTTACTATCAATCAACAAATGTTTTGTCCAGTTTTTTCTTTTCTTGCAGTGCGTCCTTTTCATTCAGTGCTTTTAGAGGCAGTGGTGCTGAAGGAGCTGTCCACGGTGCTGACAAGGCTAAGGATAAGACAGAAGTCCAAACCTTGGAACAAGCATTTTTTTCATGTTTATTTTTTAATCAGGCCATGGGAGTGGTACACATTATTGTCATGCTCTGCCAATTGTAATACTGGGTGAAAAACCACCAACCTCGGTAAAACGGCTGCAACTGTTTATAAAGCACTTTGTGCATGAATCTCTAATTAAGCTGCCAAGAAAATCAGAAGCCTGTAGCACAATGCACACATGGGCAGAGCCTGCCTGGTGACTCACTGATGATCTAATGTATTTAGTGCATATGGCAGCACATCACACTGTGTACAGCATCCTGTTCACATGGTAACTGCTGATGGCATGCAGCTGTCAGGTTGACATTTGTGGGCCAGCATTAGCCCAGCATGTAATGGGTGTAAAACAAACCACTTTACAACCTTATGTTAGCACTGTAACAGGAGAGAGAGGAGAGACAGGCAGAGAGTCAAAAACTTTCTGAATGGATTTTTGCAGAAATAGAAAGAGATCCAGAGAGCATGCACCAGCTTGTCTGAAACTGTGATTATTGGGTGATTTTCCTACCAAGCGCTAATTTTTATTGTACTGGAAAAGTTCATCCACTTATATTTAATGATCTGTCTTCAGCATCGCAGGCCTCCTCACAGTGTTGGAGCCACAGCCTGGGTAGGTTTGATCTATTCACCCTGATGAAACCTGGAGTGGTGAACAACCAGTACTTGTAAAGTCTCTCTAAAGCTCATTTAGCTCAGACCCAAAACTGTATTGCTTCTAGCTGCTTGCTTTCACCAAGCAGTTACACATTTCTTAGGAATGCTTGCTCAGTATGAAAAGCACTCTCTGGATGTTTACAGTAAAGAGGGAGAATTTGTCAGTACACTGAAGCCACAAAAGGATCAAGCAATTTAAAATTTGTGGCACTCAAACAGAGCTGACAAAAAAAGGAAATAGTCACATTTTAAGAACTTTTATTCACAGAAATTGCAATACGTTGCCATCACAGGCCGCCATTCTCATTTGACCATCAGCAGTCGAAACAGCCCAACAGACAGACCTATAATTTCACTAAGCTTCTTATTTTGTAATCCTTACACTGTGCTGGCTATAGTGTGGCTTGTCTAGAGTGCACTGCCTTTACAGTCACTGTGCTGAATGTGTATCTTCACTTCCTCCTGCAGCTTGAATCCTGCTTGTGTTCTTCTCAAAAGTCCATCTCGTTCGAAGGATGGCATTTCACTTATTTTTACTTATTTTAATAGGGGACCTTTCACAGCTTTCACACTGGAGATACAGTTCTGTGTGTGGAAATCAATATTTAACTATGCTGATATTTAACTTTCCAAACTGCAAACAAGGACACAAATGACTCTAGTATATGAGTCAGTCATAAACAGGCAAAAGTGCTGCATATTTCATGTCACTGTTCGGTGCATATAAAGCTCACATGGTTATTCTCTTCTTGCAATAGCTGTTTATAAATGTATGGTTTCGCTGATTTACATTTAGATTATATATTGTGTATAAGCCATCACCGGTATTCGGTTGCCTATAATGTAAATGCATGCCACTGTATTGCTCATATTTCACCCAGAGTTGTTTATGCTTTAGCTCAGCTTACCTCTCCTCTGGGGAAAGTTGCACCAAGAGACAGTTTTCATTGGCAAGTTACATTTCAAAATTGTTTATACAGTCACTGTCTAGTAAAGAAACACACAGAAATGTACTGTGTGTGCACACCTTGCTTGGAAACGTGGCTCATTTCACCCTTGTCCAAACTACTGCAGATAAAAATCAAAAGGGTGCATTTAGAACTGTTTTTGTTTTGCAGTAAATGAAATGTCAAAGCTGAATAAAGTATTTTAATTGTTTCCTTGTATCTAAAAAATAATAACTGACGAGGAAGGTGCAACTATTACACACATGCTCTTCAGCAAACGTTTGTTTTGCCTGTGAATAAATTGGTACTCAAACCTGACAGACACCTAGAGAGCGTGGCTGCTGTAAGTGCCTGAGATGAGAAAAAAGAGCTGATTGAGCCATAGCGCAATAAGTCCCACTAGCTCACTTCCCAGCATGGAGTTTGTTTTGTGATTATATAAATTAGCCACTCATCAGCCTGACAGGTTGGTAAACACTCCTCTGCTTTTTGTCAGAGTTGTGTGAATCATCCATTGTGTTAACCATGTTGAAAACCTCTCTACACCTGATATGCAGTATTTTCAATTTGAATATAATTGTTTTAATTCTGTGTCAGTCAGCGTGCTGTAGTAGGCCAGTAAATCTCACATTGCATTGGCATTGCATACTACTAAAGCTTTGATCTGTCTTCAGTCATAAAGTCAGGTTAGCTAAGTTAGTCCAGTCTCCTTTCAAATTATGTAACTCTGACACAAAACAAGTCCTCATTAAAAATGCATATTCAATGGTAGCATTCAGTGCCAATGCAGGAAGAAGAGGATGAGTCACAGAGCAGCAAGACAAACAGATGAAAAAGCTTCAGCCTTCAACAAAAGTTCATGTGCCATTCAGTCTAGTCACCAGCATTCATGTTTTTATTCTAGCAAGACTAATGTTCTTCCCTTCTTATTGTAAACCAAGTAGTTTTAGTTGCCTTAAATATGAAAAAAAAACAAACGCTACAAACCACTCCCCCTCCACACCACGCCCATTATTATAACCCTAACCAGCCCACAAACCATATTAATATTTATTACCCCAAAAATTTAGGCAATAACAAGGATAGCCCCAAATAACAAAAACTGACAATGTCAGTAGCCACCATTTCCACCATTTGCCTCAATGACAGCTTGACAGCGACGTCTCATGCTCCTCACTGGCCTCATGACCACGCAGTTCTGCAAGGTCACGTGGGGGTGGGGTACGATCATCCAGTCTCTGCTTCAGCTGGTCCCAGACGTGCTCTCAGGGGACATTGCTGGTCATACCATATGAGGCACTCCGACTTCCTGAAGCGTAGCTGTGACAATTCTGGCACAATGTGGTGGAGCATTATCATTCATGAACAGAAAGTTGGGGGTGTGCCGATGGAATTGGGGGATGATGATGGGTTCTATGATGTCTCTGAGGTAAGAACGTGCAGTGACTCAGCCATCTACAATAACCAAATCTGTTTTGTGCTGATTGGTGATACCTGCCCAGACTGTTGCACCTCCTCCACCAAAGCGAACCCTGGAGACCATGTTGACCTCGGCGTATCACTCACCTCGCCTTCTCCAGCAACGCTAACAACCATCATTTCAGTGCAAGGTGACCTGACACTCATCAGTGAACGGACTGAGCCCTGCTGGATGAATATTCACTACAAAAAGTCATCTCCTGTGTTCCTGCCTTCCTCACTGACTTTGACTCAAAAATAATGTTCAGCATGAGAGGTAAAACAATGGTATTGTAAGATTTTTTTTTTTATTTCTAATTTTTCTCAAGTTAATTGTTTGTCTTGGTTAATGTCGGACTATTTGGCAGAGTGATAGAAGATGTGTGATGTGCCACATAACTTGGCGAAGTTTTTTTTTTCCCCATGTTGCTTTAGGGTCATTAAAAAAGGTGGATCTAGACAAGATGGTGTCCCCATGCTTTTATTGCACCCACAGAAAAGTTTCCTGTTAGTAAGAAAAGAGATATGTTTAGTTAAGAGAACCAAATCTAAGCCTTATAGTATCATCAGGCCAGGTCATTAACGCAAGTGTAATTACTCTGATTTGAACTCGGGAGATGGAGATCTTTTCTTAACTGCCCCCTTGAGAATATAAATGTGTGCCATGTTCTGGGAATCATTTCTGATGCTGTCTCCTTTTTTTTTTTTTTTTTTTTTGAGACATAACACATTATCTTTACATCATCAGTTTTGTTCACTCCTTGGACTAGTTGCACCTGTGTGAGGAATGACATCAGTGTTGTTAGAACAAATGGATTTTTCATTACATCTTCCTCTGTATTTTAATAAATGATTCACAAGCCGTGACGGAGCTGAGGAAGGCAATCATTCACTGATTATTACAAAGGGGGAATGCATATATACGCATGTGTTATGGGTCCAGCATACAGGATGTTCATCAGCACTGAAGACACAGAGCACTCCTCCAGAGTTGTCCTCCAGATTGCATCTCTTATTTGACTTATGACACACATTGAAAACATCTGCGTATTATAATAATATACAGTGATACTTATCTTTCCCCATTGTGGGATGAAAACATCCCACAATGGCTCCTGTACATCCAGTCTCAGGGTCTTTCTTTTTGTATTCACCAACCTATATACAAAGTGCTGCACAGTGTAGTGTGTTATGTTCCCTGTATTTATCTGTTTGGATTACTTCCTCCGTTGTTGCTGTTAATTTAAATCTATTGATGGCAACATGACGAGAGGAATAGCTGAAGATGGAACTGTATGTTACATAAACCTGCATATTCTGCTTTTATGTTTACTACCCGCCCAAAGCTCCCAGCAGTCCTGACGGAAGGCCTTTGTAGGGTGTGAGCTCCCAGTATGTCCCAGTAGATTAACCCAGTATGCCAGCATAAGATTCTCTCTTGTTATCTGTAATGGCAGCTGCCTCTTTTCACCTTGCAAGGCAGCTACTGCAGATGTTTTATATGATCCTCGCACCTGCTCCACATTCAGCTTATTAAGGCAACTCTCTGCTGCTGAAGCTACACACACACACACACGCAGTCTTTCATATGGTATACATTCAACAATGTTGAGCTTGTTGCTCCCCTGTCTTGTTCTGACAGGCATCTAAAGTGATTGTTGACCTTTTTACTGCAGTCCTTTATCAGCACACTGACCTGTGCAAGTGTTTGACTGTATAGTTTCAAGGAAATTGCCTTGTGACATCTAGAAAAACGTATCACTTCTGTCTTCGCTACAGATAACTGAAAAGCCCACTTCTTTGCCCACTGCTTTATGATCTCAATTACAGCCTGATTTCTCTACATCCTTCTTGACTTGCTCTAAAACAAAACTCATCATGATGTTTAATAGCACTGGACTTCAAACACTGCCCTGCAGGGCTCCATTCTCCATCCTTACCTCTATTGCCCTGCTGAATAGGAAGTCCAGCACCCAGTTCTACATCTTGTCGCCTACACCTAACTTAATTAGGCACTAAGCAGTCCTTCCTTCCACAATGTATTATATGCTCTTTCCAAATTTCTGAGTCCTAGAGTCAGAAAAAAGTCTCTCCTTTCTAGAAAATATGTTACTCTCTCAGGACTGGAATTTTTCCCATCACACAAACATTTTTTTTAAACAACCTGAATATAGTGTCTGCTTCTTGTACTGGATTAATGTTTCTAATGAACGATTTTGACCACCATTGGTTCACGTTCTTTCTCTAAGTTGATAAGATTCTCACCTCATTCTATTCTGCATGAATGCTACTACCTCTGCACTAATTAGATGAGTGTTCGATGAGCCTGTCTGCACAATCCTTTCTTCGTGTAATCCATTGGGACATTTTCAGTCACTGCACTTCTGCTCCTCTTTCACTGGCCTTGATCGCTCCCCCCAGTAAGCAGAGCTACATTCCCCTCCTCAGCTGCTGCAATTAAGCTTTGTCACCTTTGTCACATGTTCCAGGTTTATGTTCACCTGCACATATTCCACTTTTTTTGCCTTTGAACACTGCCGCCACAGGTATGGGGCCTCACCTCGTAGCTCATACATACAATATATGTTTTGGACAGTTAGTCTTTCCTCATCAGATTTCAACAGTACCAACAGAATGTCAGATTTCTCACCACTGTGAGTAGTTTTCAGGCATTTTGCCTCTTTCACCATTGTTTTTACAACATTTTTAAAAATCATATCTTTTGGCACTACCTCTACTACTACCTACCACGCCTCGGACCATCTTTTTATCACAATACCATGTTGCTTGCACTTTTATACCTTCAGTCTTGTTTAACCCAATAGCCTTCCCTTGCTGAGTATGGCCCTTCAAAGAATCAACAGTGATCCATTACACAAACTCCTCATGCTCTTAATCCCAACAACATGTTTATTGCTTTAGATAACATTTGTTCCACATACCAAATGAAGCACTTTCTAGAGCCAGTTTAATGATGGCTTTGTGTTCTTTGTTTCAGTCTACTGTTGCTACCAAATTTGCTTATTATGGCAGCCGGGTTGGGTTGTCACCCTTACTCTTTGAAGGGGAGTGAGTGTGATGTGTGTCATGAGTGTTAACTCATGACAGTGATGTGTGTCATGAGTGAAAACCTTTTATTCCAATCAGTCAGACCTTCTCGAACAGAATGGTGACGTACTTGGATATTTTCATTTTATGCTACATAATACTTTTCATTCTGAGGAAATTGTGATAGTTTTTCCTATATTTATTTGACAGTTATAGTTTTGTGTGACTTTGCAGATTCACAATTTACATGCAAAGCATATGATCAGCTTAAAAAATGTGATGTGTTATCATAGATTAAACAATGCAACTCTGTGTAAAGCAGCTAAATTTAGCTTCACTCCACTCCCTCCTGATGTTCTGCAGACCATCTTAACATGAAAAACACTTGGCCGTTGAGTCTTTGCAGCGTGGGATTTAATAACAGCTGAATGGAGTTGTATTTGAGCAATTCTTGCTCATTGAACACTTCGCAGTACTAAATACAATGATGCTGCTCAAATTATGGAAACTAATGCAGGCCGGTGCACCTCGCTGTCTTCTGACTACAAAAAGTGTCCAGTCTGATGTGTACTGAATGCTGTCATCTTATTATGTTAGACACCATTCAGCTCCTGTTTATGGTCTGCTTTCAGTTTGTTCTGTGTGTGTGTATGTGTGTGTGTTTGTGTGTGTGTGTGGGCAGCACGTGTCAGTGTAAAAGCTTAGGATTTGTGTGTCATATATATTTAACCATGTATTATGTTTAAAGGAGACATTTACACATGACCTTTCTAACAGTCACCTTTAATGAAAAGGTAGAATACAAGTCTCCTACCAATGCATTGATCAAGACTGTGCATTCAACAAAAGAACTAGAAAAAATCTGAAATGTATATGAGTTACACTGATACTTTCTTCTATAGAAATTAATAATCAGTCAGCGCTGAACAAAGGCAAAAGGACGGTTTTCCTGTCATACCGGTCATCTCTCAGCTCTATGAAACCTCTCCCTTTGGCAGTGAGAAGATAAGAATGCAGCTCTATCGTTAGGTATCGTGAAAAAGCAGAAAAGGCAAGTAATGTTTCACTCTGAGTGTAGCTGTGAACTATCAAGCTCTAACCTTTACACTACGTCTTGAGTAGAAAAAAATGGCAAAAATAAGTATGCTTAAAATGTTGACATCCAAAGTGGGGCTGCAAAGTTTCTGAGTGTGCTGTACATGTTTTTCTATATCTGTTGTCAGAAGATCGAACAAATGTGAAATAGTGACTGAAACTCGGCCCATTAAGATACATGTTAACCAGCAGTCACTTCCAAGCCTTTTCCAAGCTGCTGCTAAAATTCAGATTTTATAACAGTCATCTGACAAAATCATCACACACATGGGTTAAGGACAACGGCTGTGCTGGGATTTCAGCTATATTTACTTGTAAAACGATCACTCAGAGATAAAGTTAGAAGCCCATACAGCGGTGTGCCTGCAGAGGGATAGCCTGACCCTACGCTCGTGGGGCACAACTGGCAACTCTCTTCTGCAGAACATAGCTCAGCTTTGTCCAAAAAGTCTAGAAAAGCTAGATTTGTTGCTTGGTGCTTAAAAAAAAGACACTAAAGGTGTTTGAAAAGTTCAAGTTGTGCTATAATACACAATGAAAAATCTCTTTGTTAAAAATATCTTGCTGAATAGAGCACTAACATAATACTGAGTGAATTTTACTAAGTACTAATGGCTTGTTTTTGACCCTGAGGTTGTTTTTTTTTTTTTATTTTACTGTTGGGTCCCTTGTCTTGAATGGTTTTCCTACCATGGGTTCAGGGTGAAGTTAGTTCATGCTGGGTCTTTTTTTTAACCCAGTGATTTTTAGTTTCCATAGATAATCGACATCTTATTTTGAAGTTAATTGAACCATTTTGAGTTTGGCCAAGCAAGTGAGAGTTTTATTGTGAAAGGAAAAAAAAAAGCTAAACTGGGGGCTGTAAAGGGCACAACTTATAATTTAAAACCACGCACACATCTGTGAAGACCTCATCCACACAGCTAATAAACAAGTTCATTAAGATGGGGAGTGAATCTCCTGTGCACCCATGTGTGACGGCTTACATCAGTGTACCACTGTGTGGGAGGAAAATTAAGAAGTGTGTGTGTACGTGAGAGTCGGTTTCAATGTGAAAGTGACAAAAGTGGAAAAAAGTTTTGTTTGCGCTTTTTGCAACTGCATTAAGGTTTTGAACCCAAACCCCAAACACCGAAGAGAGAAAATCTATCTTAATATTCTACAGCTGGGAAGTGTGGTGAAAATGCTATTGTGGAAAGAAATTTGTAGAACTTTTAATTGTCTAAGTTAGATCGCTACAGAAAAAGTTGTGAAAGAGCAAAGGCTGTGTTTTAGTTGTAAATGCTTAGAAAAATGGAAAAATACAAGCTATTGACCCAAGCTTCATTTGACCACAGGAAAGACGGCCTTTATGTCCTTGTGATTAGGATTTTTCTCACATACAAAACTTATGAGAACGCTGAGGTTAAGTCAAAGAAAAGACCCAGATTTAATATTTTGATTTTTAATAAAGAAACACTATAAACTGATTGAGATTTTTTTTAAATGATGACTTGGCAGGCAGACAATTTACATGACAGACATGCAAGAGGAGGGAGAGGAGAGGACATAGCTCAACAGTGCTCTCATCCTAAATCATCTCAAGTGGCTGCTTGTCTGGAGACAAACACATCAAACTGTGGCGTCCTTTTTCAGGAGGGGTTTGATTCAAGTGGTTTAAACACACCTCCTCTTTGCTTCCTGAAAAAAAAAAAAAAAAACGGCATGACACATGGCACATTTTTCAGAATAACACCCTGATTATAGCACTGAGAATAAAACACTTTCTTATCTGCAAGTTAAAGTTTCTACTCAAAGATCGACCCCTCATTTTTTAAGATATAGAAACTGTTAACCAATTCTGACACGTCTGTACCATTAGTGAATAACCAACAAGACTTAACCGCCAATACCAGGGCCAAGTTCTCCGTGTCTCAGTGCAATGCTAAAATGCAGCTCACACAGTACTCAGTAATCCTCAGAGTGCACCTCAGTGGGACTGGCCCACCCTGACACCTGCTCTAACTGCACACAAAACAACCCTGACACCTCCTTCCATGCTACCTGGCACAGCACTCCAATCCCTTGTGGGCTTTTTACCTCTCCCCCTGGGCTCCCCCTGCATCCCTCCAACCTCCTCCCTCTGCCTACAAGAGACACATTAACTGTTAACCCAGACAGATTGTCCCCAAGCAGCAGTCTTCTCCTGGAGCCGTGCTCTTCCTCACCTCTGGGGTTGGAGATGATGGCTTAGCAAATTAACTAACCTGGCTCACCTCCACTTTTTATGATTATTATTTCTTGATATTTCTTATTTAACTTTTTTCTCTGCCCTCTTTTTGATCCATCTCTCATCAGCTTTATTTTCCTTTTCTTTTTTCCTTATATGTTACAAGTTTTTAGTCCTCCTCCACACATAAACAAACATTCATAAACATATACATACACACATGAACTGAATTTATGAATTTCCACTGAATTGGAAAAAGTTAGGGGAAAAAAATCACATGAAAAAAAATTTATTTTTCACAAAACACAATTTCCACATAAAAATAACACAACCGCTTTTGCATTGTTTTAAAGCTCATGCCATAAATGGCTGTGAAAGGCTACATCGGCCAACCACAAATGTGTAAAGTTTCTTCAGTTAAGTTCCATTTCATTAGCCTTCAGGCTTGTTATTTTTCTGGCATGAATCCTTTTACCTCCTGCTAAAAATCAAATTCCCCACCCTCAAAGGCACCGAACCATTCACCATCTTTGTGTCCAAATAAGGCACAGTTTGTAAGAGTGAGATCATTTGTATTCAATTCAGGATTTTGTTTTGGGTTTTTTTTTTTGCTTGACTTTCGTTATACCTGAATATGAGATGTCTAACCGTTACGCTGTTTTGTCCTACAGGTCTACCAGGAACAGATTTCTCATTACATGTCTACCTCCATCTCTGCAAGAGACTTTTTTATCTCAGTAAAGGGCCAGTATCTTGCAAACCTTAGACCTCGTATCATCTAAGGTATGGGCCAAATTCATTGCCTTGTGTCAAAGAAATTTCATTGCATGGAAAATTAGTTTGAGGGGGAGCATGCCACTAACAGTGATGTAAAGTAAATGTTTTGCTGAGTCTGGGAAATATGCCAATCATCTAAACCACCTGAGTGACATTAAAATAAAATCATATTTTCTTCCCTGATTTGTTCCCCCAGGAAGGTTTGTAGCAACTCAAATATGGCTTGCAATTTAAAAAAAAACAAAAAACAAAAAAAAAAACAACTTTTTTTGGGATTAAATTCTGGTCACAGCTTTGGATCTCCCATTTCCACAATCACGCTTACAAAACCAACAGAGATTGATTTCTGTTTTTTCAGCACTGATTTTCATTTTTACAATTCATGGGAAAAGGGAAGGCAGAACATAAAATACAAAGCCAAACAGAACGATGTCCCCACCAGGAAATACATGGATAAGTGGCAATATTTTACAGTGTTGCATGAGCAAAATAAAAACGAGTTGGTAAAGACATATTAAAAAAAAAAAAAAGGTTAAATGGGAATTACTGACTCATTGTTCCTTGAAGTAACTGTACTATACAATACGCACAGTTAAGGATTAGAAAACCAAAAGATAAAATAAACTAAATCACACACCATTTTGTGTCCTATAAAGTTAAAAGGGAACAGACAGACGAGGTTATGCACTTCAAAAAGGATATACAGTATATAACAGCTGAACAGCAGTGACCTCTCTTATTATCCTCATTAGTCTCACCATCACCACCATGACAAGCATAACCATTAAAGTCATTTACATCATATACTGTCAGCATCTTCAGTCTCTGTGAGACAATTATCACCATCCTGCAATACTTTCCAGCTACATGCCATCTGCCTGAGTTTAGGATATGATGAGGCATTCGTTGTGATACATATAGCACGTTACATTCTGATCATATTTCAAGATATGAAGCTTAATTTATATACTTTTCCAAAGTCTTTCTTGACCTCATAGACACCCATGACACTGGGTTATAGCTAAGGAAACGGCACATTCATACCTTCAAACTGCACAGGTACAGATACACATAACAAGACTGATGCTGTGTCCAAAGTCACTTCCTCATTCATGCACTACTCAGATTTCACTGACTTATAAATCATTTAGTGTAATCAGTGACAGGTGTATTGGAATTTCTACAAAACATCATTCAGTGCCATGTGGGATTGCTGCAGTAGCAGATAGATACTGCTGTTTGCTTCTATGGATGGAATTTTTGAAGGCACTATATACTGGTAATAGGAACCATTATTAATATGTAAAAACAGCTCAGACAGCAGTAAAGGCCCTCAGCCAAATCCCAATCAAACCCATCAATCTTTGTCACATTTACATAAATTGTCACTGTGTGACAAAACACTTTATATTCTCAACAACACTGATAAAGTGGCAGAGAGCGTGGGGTCCAGCAGCAGGTCCAGGAGCAGTCCTTTTTTTTCCTGCTTAAAGACATTATCTGTGTTGTCAACAAATACCACTGAACACAGATTTTGAGGACAGAAGGTGTCGTTGCCATGCACCTTTTTCTGCATGTTAAGTGAAGCTGATACAAAATTTTGAACATATTAAAAAGTAAAAATGTGTTTAAAAGTGAAATCATTTCTCCAGAGTCTGGCATTTCATTTAAAGAACATCTTTGACTATATGAGTTCAATCTTCTGTTGGTCCCAGACAGGTCCAGGCTGTCTGCTGAGCCCACCAGGTCACACACCTAAAAATTCACTCAATTCTAACTTCCCATCTCAATTCTCTCACTTACCACAGTCCTTTTAAAGGAGTTCAGACTGACATAATATCATTTGGAGGTAAAATTATAGAACAATTACTATACATTTCCACATAATCAATAATCTGTGTTCATCTGAAAACTTTTTGCTGCGTATCCGTCCTGCAACAAGGACCACATGCAAAGACTCTCCCGCAGTGATAACGTTGTTAATAAACTGATGACATTCACACCAGCCTCAGCTGTGCTTTGTGTTATTATTATTAGCAAAGTTTAGGAAGCTAACACACTAAATTTAAGCCCCATTCAGACAGGATTTGTTTCTCTAGGGGTGGTGGGGTGATTTTAATATTACCCATACTGGTCGGAAATTTGAATCCAGTCCGGAGTCCGTATGTGGGTAATTTTTCACCATCTCCCCTGTAATAATTTCAGACAACATTACCTGCTGTTTTCCAGAGAACTCACTGGTCTTCCTGTAATTTCAATTCAAAGCCATCCCAGAGACATGTTCCAATATTTTAAAGTGGCTCTCTATGTTTTTTTCCATGGGAGGCTCTTCTGCCCTTCTCCTGCGTTTTGTCTTCTTTTATCCATCAGCACCATTGCCTTCATGGCACCTTTCTTTTTGAGTGTTTTATTCTGTCTTCCCACCTTATTACCTCTCTTTCCCAGGGATTTCTTTCTCACCTTTCTACCTCTCCAACTCTTCCTCTTCACAATCTGCCAATCTCTTAAAGTCACGTTACACTGTACTGTCACTTGTACTTTAATAAATTTAACATACAAATGATATTTCTACACATTCAAATTGTTTTTTAGGTTATTATTTTTCACAGGTTTTTATCTTTTTGAAGTTATCTTTGTGAAGTGCAAAAGTGAGAGGGAAGATAAGTAATTAGTAAAGTGCTGCCCTCCAGTGGTAAGACCATCAAATAGCACTTCAGGGTAGAAACAAAATCTGTCCACTTTTTGTTTACATCTTGTTACATCTTCTGGTAGAAAATTAGCAGTTCTTTAAAAGGACTCTAGTTTCTCTCGGCTGGCCCTCAATGAACTTTGATTAAGTGAAAGTCTTTCAAGCTGACATACACATCCACATTCCAAATATTTCACTTTGAACACAGTCACATGGTTTCCTCTGATTCACTACTAGATAATCTTGAACACCATGTTGCAGCTCTCCTGTCTCATCTCATGCAAGGAGCCTGAGCACTTCTCCGTACCAGTTTCACTCTGAGAGGCACATGAAAATAAATCAATAGCAGAGATGCAGTACCTGTTCTCTGTGCCGGGCTGCCTCGCTTCCCCCAAGGGGTTGAAATCAATGAGGCAAAATGGAGCTTTCAGCATTCTCAGTGTCTAACTCTGTGGGCCTTGACAGCTCTGAAGATTAATGAAGGGAGCTTCCGCTGAACAAGCAAGCTGACTCCCAAAACATGTGTGGCCATGTTCACCGTGGCTGCTGAACATGGCTCTTATCACAGGCCATTCAGCAGTGAGTGAGTGTGTGACTCTGCATTGTAATGTCATGTATGCTTACCCACCATACAAAAAATAAATAAATAAATAAAGCAGTCACACACATAAAGTCACAATACTTGTATTTTTTTTTTTTTATTATTGAAATATAATCGAACCCTGAGGCTAGATAAAAAGGCCACAGTTTGTTTGTGCCTCGTCTAGTTCCTCAGTCTGACACAGCCAGTTAGAACACAACAGACCTGTCCAAAAACACACATTACACAACTGGTGTGAAATCTCCAAATGTTGTTTACATGGCCCTTTACATACTGACAAAGTTTCAGGATATACACAAGTCAATTGCATAACTTCAACAATACGTGTTTATTTGAGAATGAATGCTACCTCTCCAATCACTGAAAATAAAAGTGCTCAATTTAGCTCACATATATTCCAGGGTCAAATAATTGGTAATATATAAAACCGTGCAACAAATCAGCAGGTTTATTTGTACCAGCCATGATGGCTAATCCAAGAGAGGTAACAAGAACATGGTCTGCTTCCAGTAATAGTTTGGAAAGGACGCCTATTTGCTATCTTGGTGAGAATTAGATTACAAGATTGATACCACTATCTTGTTTGTGTAGCAAATAATTCAAGCTTGTACCAACAGCTGGTTAACTCAGCTTGAAGTCTGGAAATAGGTGGAACCAGCTAGCCAGGCTCTATCTAACCCTAATCCAGGGTATAAACCAACACAAAACCAAAGGATTAAACAAATGAGATATATTAATTAATAAACTTTAGAGGTGCTGGTTGGCTGATTCTGTTGACCTTTTGAACACAGCGAGGCCAGCTGTTTGCACCTATTTTCAGTCTTTCTGCTAAGCTAAGCTAAGCAGCTGCTGGTTGTAGCTTCATATTTAGTGTACAAATAAGAGCGGTAACAATCTTCTCATCAAACTCCTTGCAAGACAGCCAAGAGTATTTCTCAACATGCTGAACTATTTCTTTAAGGAATTTCACATTGAACAATGACACATTTAAAATTACACGTGGGATGGCAAACTTTTCTTATTTTGACCCTTGTTTGATTACATTTTCCCTGGGAGCCCGTCCACACAGGGTTCTTTAATGCTTTTATTAATTTTTTTTTTTAGCTCAGGGCCAAAGTCAGTTTCTTTATCTTGGTCCACAACACATTACAAGTCTCTTCAATTGGGGGCTCAAAGGCAAAAGACCTTTGATCCACTGAGAGTCCTGAAGAGAAAAAAAAAAAAGAAAAGAAAAATACTGGGGAGTTTAGTTTTTCTTTTTTTTGTCCAGGTCTGGGACACGCTGAGGTAACATAGACAGTAATAAATTATTCAGTTGTTTAAAAAACACTTTGCAAGAATCATATCAATAATTCATATCAATTATACAAAATGGTATCAAACATACATGATGCAACATTTTCATCAAACACATTCTTTTTTTTTTCTCCCCCATGAGCCAGAGTCTGTTGCTTCATTGCTCTATGATCAGTACGTCACTGTTTTCAGTCCTTCTCTGGAAACTCTGTGTGAAGTCTCTTGAACAGTAGATGCAGATTAATACTGTATTCCATCTTTTGCTGAGGTTGATTTTCCACTTTCATGCTGAGGTGAAGTCGTATGCCATTCAATTTATGAGATTTTTTCATACTCAGTCTTCTTAATTCAAAACAGAGTAACATGTTTGAATTACCTTCCAAATGATTCAGTTCCTACTTATTTGATCTCCGTTACAATCACTGCCAAGGCAACAGGCATACACAGGCACACAGGGCTACAATGCTAATTGCCTATTTTGCCTGTTTTGCTATTTGATTTTACATTCAAATCATTTTGACCGTGCCTTTCATTTCACTTACAGATTTGAACAGAAAACAACATGCCAATAGGAAAGTCAGAAATCGTATTAAAAGTGCAAAAATGTATTCCTTCAAGAGACAGTATTCATCCAGACAAAAAAAGTTGTCCACCGAAACTTTAGTGCGTTAACAGTACAAGCCATTTCATAGGTTATTAAACTGTACATTCCAATTCACCTCACGACTACAAACATGAACATACTGAATGTTTTGTTGCTTCGAGTGTGTGGTTTTCCTACAACTAAACATAGTCTGAAGCTAGGTTTACATGGCTTTAAGCCCTAGGAGCGTTACATCTGGGTGTTCAGGAAGGCTTTCTAACTCTGATTCCCAGGGCTACAGTATATATTCCCAATCTGAAGGAGTATTCTCCTTTACTGAGTGCGTTCAGCACGTAGTCCTGAATTCAGCGGTGCAGTCTGAAAAGCTCCTAGATTGAAATAAAGTGACATCACATTATTTTGGTTAGTGGCCAGTGCAAATCAGCTTCTCCAGCCTGTTTCAGCTCTGAAACACAAAGCTCTCATTATACCTTATCTACTCTATTCGATTAAGAATTTCCTACAGATCCTTTGTAAAACAGCATTGAATTTGTTTACGTTGCCACCTTTAATTAGATTTTTTTTATATAACAAATATAATTGTAATCTTCTCTATTTTTAGATACAAAAAAATATGGAAAATAACTTGTTGAAGTTGTGTTGAAGATTCTGTTAAGACTCAAAAGAAAAAAAAAACTTTATGTATCAGGGCTATTGTTCATACAGTACTGATGAAGACTGCACATATCATGTCATTGAAAATGCCAAACTATAATTATTTTCAAATACTTGGTGTAAAGTGGCTCTGATATACTGTCTATATTTCTGCATTTATGGAAAATAATCCTTTATAACAGTGTATGTAAACATGGCTGCTGACACATAGGTGTTGATAAAAACCCTGTTACGTTTTACATTAAAGTGTAACCACATACACCGACCAATCTCACTCACTTTTACAATTATAATATTTAAACACATATTAAACAAGTTGATATGGCCATGGCATTCACCTGTCAATCGATATGACACATTTTCTCAGCATCGCGTCACATTTCTTTCACTTACTAAGACACGTCCTTCCATCCTTTCTGAACTGACATCTCAAAGTCAGAGCGTCACATGACCACAAGGCGCACGCTGTACTCAGAACTGGCAGTTCACGACATCTATTTTTCACTACGAAAACAAAATCACTGTCACCGCTCTCATATTCATTCTCTACGCCCTTATAATGTCCGCCCCGCATAGAGAGAACACGGACAAACCTATCTAGAGATCCCACAAGTGCTTTTCTCCAAGAAACCGTGGGAGTGTGAGGACAGAAAGGTGATGACCAGCAGGTTGTTGGAGGTTCATAAATGATGAGGTCCCAATTTGAGCTAGTTCCTCCATCTTCCCTTCAACAAGAACACAAAAGTTCCAAAATCAAAGTGATTCTTGTATCTGTAGTTTTTTCCCTCAGAGTCTGTCGTCTTGTGCCACATTTGATAATAAATTCAAAAATTACACTTGATTGAGAAACACTTCAGTGACTCTGTTCTTCTGCGTGGAATACAGATGGGACAAAGGAAAAGATCTCCGAAAGGGGACCACAAATTGAGGAGAGGAGGACACAGCACTCATTCCAAGGCATGGTGAAGGGCTGAGGAGACATCAAGTGAATACAGATTCACTTTTCCTTCTGTCCCTCTGGATCCATTCAGCCATTCATCGACACCCCCCCCCCTCCCTTTTGTGCTCCAGTAGCTAACCACTGCTGGGAGTTCCCTGACATCCAAAGGTATGTGGGTGTGCGTGTGGGTGTGTGTGTATGTTAAGAATGATAAAGACGACGAGGGAGGTCACAATATGGCACAGTGGAACCTGTGGGAACCTGTGGAGCGTTCTGCTCTCCACTTCATCTTCTTTTTCTTCTTCTGGTTTCGCTCTGGGACTTGCTGTCTGTGGGTGCGGAGAAAAAAACAAAGCACAAACAGTTTGACTAAATAATCTTAACTTAAGAGCAGTTTATTGAGCTCGGCGGTCATTTGTTTTCAAACCTGGAGTTTAGGGAATAGTTCAGGATTTTGGAAAACAAGATTATCTACAAATAATCAAATAATCTAAATTAGGTTATCTCTTCTAAATCTCAGCAAGAAAGAGAATAAGCATGTTTCACAAAAATGTATTATTTCTACAAATTGATGAGGGTGAATGTGTGTCCATTATTCTTCCACATTAATGCATTTTTCCCCTTCATTTAGCAAATGCCACTTTTTGTACTCCTGTCACATTGCATTTTAGCAGTGTCTCTAATTCCTGCTCCAGTATTTTCAGCAGCTGCTTCTGTAGATCTCAGTCACAGTGGCTGCCAAACTAAGCTTAGAACCAATAGTATGTATCATCTTTTAAGAGATTTTGCATTAATTGTTCAAGGCAGCCTAAGGCAACTAACAGAAGTACAAAGAGGACAGATAAGTTCTGCCTAAACTGCTGATGCAGCTGATCGCTGTTTTTATCCACTCCCTATACAACTGGCTTTCTACAGTCTGACCACAAGAGGGCAATGGTGATTCATCAATCCATTTCTCAATTTTGGTACATTCTGAAAGAAGGGAGGAGTCTCCCTATGTGTCAGCTACAGAGCTGGCATATGCACAGTGAGGACTCTCCACTACTCTGTGGTTGATTTTCTTTTTGTAAATAAAAAAGTGAACACAGCCATCATCTACTGCTATATGGTGCCCAACACAGTCCACCATAACATGATGAGTTTAAGTCTTAAAATACTACAACATGAGTGCTTGTTGTTTATTTGGCCTTGAAACTAAACAGGATATGACAACAGAGAAAGTGTGGACACAAACCAAATTCTTCTGAAATTACATGTGTGTCAAGACAGGAAATAGCTCTGGATTTTTTTCTGTCTTTCTGTCCACTCTTCCTTAAAAACAATTTCACTACCCTCACACACCAGCATAACCCTTTCTAAGCGCCTCTAACCTCTACTTAAATGAAAGTGAAAGGTTGAGCTGAGATTATTTTAGTGTCCTGGAACAGTTAAAAATCAATTACTGCAGGTAAATATGTCTAACATTATTTTTATGTGTAGATCCCAAGGTCTTAATCTCATGGAAATAAGTGAAAAAAAAGTGAACCTGGAGTTACCTTATAACACGGACCAGCTCATGAAAGGCTTTGTCCACGTTCATTGGAGGATCCTTAGCACTGGTTTCGATATAAGTTATCTGAAGAAGCAAGCGGAAATATTAAAAATAAGAACATATGGTATTATGTTGTATTAGTTATTTTCTTGACTAACAAGTCAAGTTCTGCTAACTACATGAAAATACTGTGTTATGGAATTTAGTTTAGAAACAATAGAGGTCACACATAACAGCTGTCTGATGACCTGGAGCTAGTAGAGAATCACATGAAAAAAAAGAGATTTAAACACAAAGCTGCCTGCAATCAGTAATTCAACCTCACCTTAGACAATTACTGAGACAGATGTCACAAAGCTGAAAATAAACACTACAATCTGCTAAATTAAAAAGGGGCCCTTGAATCCAAAATAGAAAAGAAAAAAAAACAGCATGACATAAGAAGTTCTAGGAAGTCGCGTCCCTGGAACTGGACAAAGCAGTATGTGTGTGTGGCACAGTGAGCTGTCATTGACCAAACTCATTCAACAAGACAGACACAAAGCAAACTCAGCAACTCTGAGCCCTCTGTCTGGGCCTGAAAGTTGAGGTTACATGACTGCACAGTATTGCATACAATGGACACACAATAATCATGAAAATAAAACAAAAATCCTGAATCTGCACTACAATAGCTGACTGGTAATACTCTTAGATAATACAGTGGGTTCAAAGGTTTTCTCTTCACTTGGGGCACGTTTTGCAACCACAAGAGCAGTGATCTCTCAAAAACTGTTTACCCTTCCCTTTTAACATTTGTATAATTTCTGATGCTGGCCTCATTTACGGCTTG
Organism: Toxotes lorentzi; assembly: GCA_037833715.1. NCBI lineage: Eukaryota > Metazoa > Chordata > Actinopteri > Toxotidae > Toxotes > Toxotes lorentzi. The sequence continues at coordinate 17,993,403 of JBBMJY010000007.1, read as the reverse complement.
TATCAGTCCTTTTCATCACAGTGTTGTTAGCCAGAGGAGTAACATTAGGTGCTGCTGTGTGTGCATCTAAGAGCAAATAACTAGAAATGGTCTAGCTGTGGAAATCAAATTAAGCTTTAAAATTAAACTTTAGATGTTTATTTCACCCTGAGTTTTACCCTGACTTCAGATACGAGGACACATCTCCGCAAACAATGATTTTTCACTTCTCCCCCTCTTAGTCTCCGTAGCTGACACAGGGCCTCATAAACACTCTGTTAGAAACTCAGTTAAAGATATGCATATTTTAACAAAAACAAATCAAGGTGCTGCAGCAAGCTGCTGATAAGTCAAGGACAAGTGTTTAAGGAAAGGTTCACTACTTACATTATGTTTTGCAGCCATCTCTTGGCCCTGGTCTGTGGTGACCTTTCTCAGATGGACCAGGTCCACTTTGTTTGCCACCAACACCATGGGGAAGGCCTCCCTGAGAGGAACAGGACACACAATTGACACATACAATCTCAGTTACCACCTAAAGTGGTTCTAAACAAAACAGAAAGAGCATCATGTGCATGCAGTTTGTCTGTGAGGTGTCAGATTTCTGAAACATCTAAATCTTGCAGAAAAAAAGAGTTTTAGTAGCGCACAACCAAATATGGACAAAGAGCAAATTGCTAAGTTCTACCTTCTATTCTTGTTCCATCTCAAGCTCACTTTTATTGCCTGTTGTCAGTCACTGTAAGAGAACAGATACTTCTCTTCTCTCACAAGTGACTTTCACAACAGGTAAGTATTTTGGAAACAAATCTGGTCTGCAGCTTTAGGAGGGTCAAGCAAAGAAGAGATCCCTGTCCTTAATAATTCTTATCCTGAACAATATGACAACATTACTAGTTAGAGGCAACTCAACAAAACTCAAACTGTCCTGAAGGAGGCTGGAAAAGTTTGGGATAAATGTTCTATAGTGTCAAGGTCACATTAAGTAAATATATTTTGTATTTGTCCTTGAATGGGTCATGCACACTGTCAGATCAGACCACATTAGATGATGATGTGACGGAGCTCAGACTGGGCCTTAAAAATAATTTGTGACTGGGATCAGGGTGTCAACAAATCCCCATTTTTACTATATTGTAAATGTCTATTACATCTGAGCACGCTACTGTACTTCTTCTTTTGGTAACCTTGGCTTCCTAGTATGGTAATTTTAATTTACAATAGTTGCACACCCACACATTTTGGTGTTACGGTGGACTGTGTTGGACATTTTCTTCTGTTCTCACTTCCTAATAATCTGGTTAAGATAACTGGGACAAACTTTGGGTTTATTAGCTACAATCACTCTGATGACTGTCTTAACCAAACAGACTCACTGGGTGATGCTGCAGTGTTCTTAGATCACAGCAACTATCTTGGTGAAAAAAAATCTATAATAACCAATAGATATAACTAAATGGAAAAAAATAAGACTCAGATTGTTAAAAAAAAAAAAAAGAAAAGGAAAAAAAAGCCTGTTCCTTAAACAGAAAGGGGAAGCTGACAAATGTCATAGCATATTTCACAAATCAAATAATCAAAAGAGGACTTTTTAGAGTCTAGAGATCAAAATATCAGATAGGCTGGACAGGTTGGACTGATTTCTCACAGATAGTGAGAAATGCGTGCGATCCAACACACAACCCCTGTCAACTGGTTCCTCTGGGCTGGACCTCTTGATTTGTTTCTTCTCTTGAAGAAAACTTGGGAAGATAGTTCTTTCCAAGAGCATTGAGATTGGGCAATTCAAGAGCGTTTCAGCTATGGTGTAATTGTCAATTAACATGAGTTTTGTATATACAGCTGGGATTCCTGAAACATTCCTAAATCATACCTCAGTTTTATTTTGGTGAGTTGAACATACCTGTCTTTGACTCGTAGTATGAGTTGATGAAATCGGTCAACATGTTCAAAGCTGGCCTTGTCTGTCACAGAGAAGACAATGAGGAAGCCATCTCCTGTCCTCATATACTGCTCTCTCATCGCACTGAACTCTTCCTGGCCAGCTGTGTCCAGCACTGGGAAGATGGAGAGACACAAGCGTATTACTTTACGTATACTTATCATACAGCTGCAAACTCGAGTGAATAAAGAAAGGCGACAGTACCCTTATGTTATCTCTTATTGCAGCACCTACACACCTAATTCAACTTAACAGTCAGTTAAATACTTATCAAGCAGAGACAGATCAAACGTGATAAGCAGTCAAAGTTATTCCACCCCCTCCTAACCAAAAGCATCCTTACATTTATTTACTAGCAAATCTAAACTGACCTAGTGTGCAGTAAACATTGCACAATGCGATGTGTGCAATTTTGTTATTTTTTGTTTGTTTTAAAGTTTCCTCTGCAAACTATGACCCAGTGATCTTCTTACCTGAGTGACACCTCCAGGCCTTGGTTACCCTAATAAAAGCTGCTCTGTCTGAACAATTTTCAAGCTTTGGAGAGGTGATTAGTTCTCAACAGTTTGAAACAGAATGTTATTCTCAGTTGCTTTCTGGTTCATTTCACATACTTCTCTACTCACCATCCAGTATTGCCCACTGCCCGTCTATCTCTGTGTGTTTTAGATATGAGTCCTCTATCGTCGGATCATAGTCTGGCACAAAAATCTTCTGGAAGAATTGGATGGTGAGGGCGCTCTTCCCAACACCACCATCCCCCACCACCACCAGCTTGTACGTTGGCAGGTTGTCACTTGGCACAGCGCTGGTTGCCATGGCTACCTCGACAGTGGTGGTAAGGGTGAGAAGTAGGCTAGTAGGTGGCAGATGAGACACACCTGGCTGAAATGGAGGAAAAAGAGACAGAGGGAGAAAGAGAGACAAAGGGATTGACAATAGAGAGGGGAGGGAGCAACAGACAGAGAGGGAGAGAGAACAAGAGAGAGAGAGAAGTGTTTAGGTTCTTTGTTGCAGCTGCTTTTTCATCACCATGGAGATAACAGACCACAGCTAGGAGTTGCAGAGAGCAGAAAGATGGAAAAAAAAAAAAAAAACAGACAGAGATCAGCACCGGTTAAGTCGACCTAAACCCATATTTTCATAACTGGGTATCAGATTCTAATTTAATTCTAACTTAGATTCTAAGTTGCACCCAACAGAGAAAGACAACAAGTTTAATAAAAGTGAAAAGTGCAACAACAGACTTCCAAAAAAAGTTCCAGTTCCCCCAAAAAAGTTGAAGTTTTCCAGAGAAGTGTTTTATACTGTCAGCTGTCTTGGAGCCAACTTCCAGCAGCCATTACTGGACCTGCATCATATGGCCACTACTGTACTCACACAGGATGTGCAGAAAATTAAACCACTGATTCCCACGTAATGCTGTGACAAGGCATATAGCAAGGTTAAGTCCACTCACAGTGGTAAAGGGCTACCTGACATTCTGACTCAATGACTTGTTTTGCTAATATAATCATAAATGATCATCTGTGTGATGGATGTCAGCATGCACAATATGAGGGGTAATCTGAGTAACCTGACATGAGTCCTTTTCTAAAAAAGAAAAACATTTCAACAATTGTATTTACAACAAAAGTTCAGCTGGTAATATTTGAGACATGAGACAGAGTTGACACCTAGCCCTTAGTGTGAGACAGTGAGCTGGGCTGTGATCAAGTGTATTTCTACTGTGGCCTCAATACAGGGGTTAACTACACAGAAAAACAATATGAGTCCTGCTTCGGTAAAGCAAGGCAAAGCTATGACTGACCCCAACTGATCTGTATCATTGCAATAAACTGATTAGAGTGCAGGCATGCAGGCGTCTAGAGAGGAAGCATCAGTGCAACGTAAGAGTCTCTCTGGTTTGTAGTTCTGTATCACTGCTGTATTCCTGCTCCATTCAGTCATTTAAAGCAGGGGTATCGCAGCTGTTTGGAAAAGCGTCTAAAGCAAAAGTGTCTAAGCCTTGGTGAGCCTGATATTGGTCTACAGTAGTAGCAAGCTAATGATGTCTCCGCTCCCTAGCCCACTATAACCACAGAACCAGCAAAGAAATATGGCTCCACTCCGAGGCAGATGGATAACTGTAGTTTGTAATTATGGCTTTTTGAAAACAAAAATAAATGTCTGTCTTTTACAATATGAGAGGTTTAACAGAGGAGTATTCTTTCTTTGCAAGTAAAAGAGTGACTCATTTTAAAGAAAATCTACTTAATACAATCGCACATGATACAGATGCATTTCATACTTGCAGTTCAGGGGAACAGTTTGTGCAGTATGCTCATTGATACATATAATAGATAATAATGTATGGGTCCAAACTCTAAGGACAATAAGTTACTGTAGGAGCTTTAATATGTGTCATGCAATCTCATGCTGTTATGACAAAAGGCTCACGCCACAGCTGGCCACAAAGCTATGAGAGAGCTAGAGAAAGAACGAGGCACAGGAGGGGAGCAAGAGAAGAGAGCTAGAAAGGAGAGTGAGAGAAATCGGAAACAGAAGAGTGAGGGGGAGGAAGCAAGGTCACATGAGGACAAAGTTGATGGGGATGTTACAATATGGTGTGGAATTAATCCCTAAATGCCATATTTTACAGTCTGCGTCCTGTTTTTGGCCAGTTTCTTTATATATAGTATATTCTGCAACATGATATCGACAGCTCCGTGTCCATATATAAAACTAAAACTTAAAAAGCTTAAAATAATCTTATCAAGAGTGACGAGCAGTGACCTGATCAGTAAATATCAGAATCACTTAACACCACTCACTATGTGATCTGACACTATAATCAGCCCAAAAGTGGTATAGTGTATCCCCACTGTTAGCCCAATCATGATCCAGCTAACCTTAAATAAACATATACCTCTTACAATAATATACTGGCTTCCCATTTTAAGCGATTCCACTGATCAACAGCTGGCAGCAGAGAAATATACGCTCCAAGCTACTGTTAGCTGCTGGAGGATGTCACTATGGCTGGCTCACAAGCTAGTAAGCTCCTGATTCCTGCATTAGCTGAGACAGTGCACACGATGAGGATGCAGGTGATCGCCTGGGGGAACCGTAAAGGAGCAGAGAGTGGGAAGAATGGAATGGTTTGCTCAGATTCAGATTCAGATTGCAGAACCTGTAGCTTTACATTCAGTATATGCAATTTGTGGAAAAAAACAAGTCTGAGTTAGAAATGCAAACCACTAATACGATTATTTAGTGTTAATATAAATCTGAAATACAACTTATCTATTCCACCTTACTGTGACACCTTTAGATTTCATTAAACTGCAGCAACAGTCAAAAGCAGACAAAAAAAATGCACATTCACCCATTACTAGCAAACACCCCACCCACCCATGCACCCATTCCTCCTTCATCCACCAGGAAACAGCTGTCAGCTGGCTGAAGTCCATCCTTTCCTGCCCAGCACAATGGAGGGAAGGAAGATGTTTCCTTCCTTTCCACAGCCAGCCAGCCATCAGTCAGTCTGCAGCAGTCAGCCTGCCAGGTTGGGCAAAGAATTTCTAAGCCAAATTCCTGATGTTAAAAGCCTCTTCCGTCAGTTAGTTGGCTGGCTGTCACAAAGTCACAAAATAGGTATCTAAGTCATTTTCCCATTTCAGAAGACACATTCTTGGACAGATTTTCAACGCTGTGCAGAAAAACAAAAACACAACAGCTTGAGAAAGCACAGTGAAATCACAGAACGTACCACCAGTTGTGATTTTCACACCAGTCAAGCATCGTGGGGCCTAGCTGAAGCCAAGTTAGGTCACAACCTTGTTGGGTGTGTCAGCATTTCCCCGTGAATTTCTTTGGTGGGGTACACAGTTCTCTGAAACACCACCGGTTTCATTCTGTGAGACTAAAATAATCCACAGACACCAGTTTAAACCAGATTCCTTTGGGAGTGGAAGCCTGCTAAAGGAAATTTTACTATGTGTCCAAATAAAGTTAGTCATCTAACCAATGTGGCAGGCTATATGGCTTTACAAACCATGATGTTTAGGCAGGCCAGCCAAGGCCGCAAAGGACATACTTACCGCTTCATAAACAACACTTAGGCTGTGTCTACACTGGTGCTTAAGAATCTGAATCTTTTCCTCTACGTTTTGACCGTTCAGACATATCAAACTGGCATTTTCTTTCCACCACCGAAAGTTGAGGGGTTGAATTGGAAAACGCAAGTCTCGTAATATATTGTGGACAGCAGAAATGGAGCTGTCAATGTTCACTGGCTTGATCAAGTTCTGCTGTCTAGCAGCAATATTAACAAGGTCATTTTCTGCCACCTACAGCTGTGTATGTCAATAACTGATCATGTAATGTTACAGTGTAACAAAAGTGTTGTCATTAACCAACATAAAACAGTGTTTTGATAAAAGCCTGAAATGCAAGAGTAAAGACAATTACAGTTAGCCTAGATTAAAAGGTAATTCAAGTTCAAAAGATTTTCATACACATCTTACAAAAGACAAGATGTGTGAATGGAACAAAAAAACACTGTTTTGTTACTGTGTACTGCATCAGAGAATAAGAGACGGAGAGTAGAAGGCAACAAACTGAGATTTAACCTGCTGAGACCAGACCAGATACTTTATCTGTCCATATCTATTAAAATGATAAAGTCATACACCCCTGCTCCTTAAGAGATGATGGCTGTAATGTGCAATTTTGTTTGTGCCAAACAAAAACAGGAAGAAGAGAACTGACCTTCATCCTGTTGTTTTGGCCTCAACGTGTAAGAGGCAAGCCTTTTGAGAAGGGACTGAAAATACTGATACGGACAGAGCCATGTTTGATGCGTAACCAGAGTTTACAAAATTATGCACACCTTCACTCTTGACTTTTGCAAACCCAATCTTTATTAATCGGAGAAATCTCCATTTCAAATCCGCAAAACTGTTTTCCATCACCCCTTCAGTCCAAAAAGAGAAGATATGGAGTTATTGGACGCCTTGTAGCATACACTGGTGCTCAGTGATGTATTCTGTCAATCTGCAGCACAACTGTCTACACTGACATATGACTCTCTGGTGTGTGAATTTATATACATTTGCTGAAGCTGGTCTGCGCTGAATCTTATATTTGTCCTCACAGTGACTCCATAAAGGCTCTCCGGGCTCTTGAGAAGAGGCTTGCTGCTGCCTTGGGAAAGGATAAAGGGACTTCCCTCTTCACATGGGAACAAAGCAGCTGCATAACTCACAGCACAGGAATAAGGTGGGACACGGTGCACACCCCAGCCTGTACTGAGGCACTCGTATCAACACTCATTGATCATTCAAAGGAGGTGTTAAGATATAGTTCACTGAGTTCACAATGTATTAAAGCATTAAGCTGCTGTCATGTGACAAACTGTAGTCCGACCCCTCCTTTAATTTTTTTTCCTTGGATTGTGAGCTGAGCTGATCTTTTGTTTTTTGGGGGGGTTATTTAAAAATGTTTGTTAGAATTTTAATAAACTGCTCTTGTGAGCCAGAAAATACTTTTCCCTAAATGTTGACACCCTGACTGGAGGAAAACAGTTTTGATTATTAGAAGAAGACGGACTCTGTTTATTGTCACCAAGACAACTGATGCAAAAGTGATAATTCACTGCATTCACTATCATTTCCATACCAGCTGTATGCAAATATCCTGGCATAACAATACTGGCAATATTCTCTAATTTTACAAGTAGTAAAAAATCAGATATACATCATTATTATTAGTATTATTGTTGTTGTTGCTGTTTCTCTGTGCTTTTCTGTACAAAATAATACCTCTGATATCTCAAGCATTTCCTTAACACAAGTACAAATTCAGAGTGCAGAAAGATGCAAGATGTCTCATTATTGTACAGGCTTGTTTCCTTCCTGAAACAGTGTTTCAAAGTGATGATAACTTGAGCAGTAGTAGCCTATGCTAATGATACTTTGTCTTCAAACCTGACATGTCTTTGAACTCATTTCGTCACGTAGCTTGTGATATATTGTGTAACTGAGATAGGAACACATAAATGGAAAATCTGCTATTTGTGGAGGTAATTTCAGTTAATTTACTGCAGAAAATGATGTTGCTGCCCCCCTCATCACATTTCCTCCAGTGATGACAGACTTCACACCCAGATCTCTAACACCCTGTGCATGGGCTGAGAGGAAAAAGTGCAAATACTGTAGCTAAATAGATCTCTACAGCAGATCATATGATAGTGGGTCATCACCAATGACTAACTTGGCAGTCTCCACTCTCACAGCATGTCTGAGGACCCATTTAGCCATAAACTGCACTGATGTCTTTTTCATAAAACAACATTGTTATAAGAATTTCTCTGCAGATGAGGATGCCATTCACACCCAGTTCTCATACACAATCCAAATATCTCACTAATGTACTGTGACTTGCTGGTGGCATTTTGTATTCTGGCCTTCCCATTCATTCCCTCTGATAATTTACTTTTTTGGGGAATTTTAACCAGGCCACAGGATGTCATGACTGAACGCCTGCCAGACATCAATGACACTGAATGAACAATGAAGTACTTGTATGTGAACAACTCACTTCCACTTGCATTTGGGAGAAAGAACAAATCCAATGAGGAAAGAACACGATATCTTCTTAAATTTGAGGATCTAATGTGTAATAGAGCTGGAATTACTACTTGAGTAACCTAATGTCAAGTAAGTTAGTTCAAAGTTGGAACTACAAATCTCTGGTTTATTGTGAGGTTGTTACCTTCTAACAAGGACAACCACATAACCTTAGCAGTAGGATATGGTGTTTCTCATACACATTAGACACACTGCTGACAGCAGTCAATTATACCCAAACAGGAAAAAAAATTAACATCATATAAATTATGGAGGCTTTGTAAATCTATTAATTAGTACACACAAAGTGGTCTGCGTGGTGTTAATGCTATGGTCAAGCAATAATTCAATATAATTGCTAAGGGCTGGCCAATAAATAAACGTTGTTGGATATAGGCTCCCAGTAAATTCATATCATAATCAAATAATCATCACGTTATTGTTCAACAGCAAGCTGTGATTAAAAAGTACTAAACTTAGTTACTGAAGTTTTAGTTTAACTCATATATGAAGCGTTTGGTCTGGTGTAATCCACAACTATGGAGCATAGTTCATTTCTTTGAACATCAATCTAACTTTTTCTATGTGATTTTGTATTTACTATTTGTTGATCTGTAATGATGTTAGAATATACCATAAAAACATCATGGTGATTACTTAAAACACAATCATCACTCACATTGGTTTAGGTTAATGACTAAAACAATTAAATTTGTGTCTGGCTGCTTAACACAGTCCCATTCTTTTACAGGGAATGTAACATTTTAAAGTGTCCATCACCCTAAGCATGTTTAGCTGTGTCTGGTGCTGGCAGTACAGCTATTACTCAAGAATCAGGATTCATTGCTGCAAAGTCATTTTATAATTACCCATGCTCCATGCAAGTATGTGGTGCTTTACTTCTATGTCTGTATTTCTTAAGTGTTTTTAGATTTACATTTTTCTTTGTTGTACCTTCATGACCTCTATGTTGTGGTAAATACTCTTCCATGTATTCTGGAGGTTGGTGGATTCCAGCCCCATTGATCAAGATATAAATCGCCTTAAATTGCCCCCCGGGGACAAATAAAGTTTTCTGAATCTGAAAATCTTTTTCATTTATTATTATTTCACAAACACAGATTATAACATTTGGACAATAACAAATACTGTTCAAAATGCTTGTCTTCACTCTCACACTGTGGTTAGTAGTTCTTACTGCACTTCGAATGTGGCTGAAACAAACGAAAGCCTATTTCTGTGACTTGGAGACAAGATAAAAATATTTCCTCCTGCATTATGAGGATTTTTATCTTTGCCCCATGGTGAGATGCCCCTGAATATTACCTGACATTACATGTGAACACATAACTTCATCGTTACAATAATTTAACAGACCATAAATCAAAAGGCTAGTATGCAAATTTACAAATGAAGGAAACCTGGGTCTATACTTACGGGGTAATTTAGTGAAACCTGTTTGTCTAGCAACAGGAACTATGGCCTCAAACCCAAATGTTAGAATGACTCCCAAAGTAGCATGCAATTATTTATATGAATTTCACTCTAGCAATATCATCCATTTGCTAAACTTAAAGGTAAATTCAGTAAGGACAGTGATTATCAAAACCCTGACCTAATCCAAACCCTGTTCACACTGAGCGTTAACAAGTGTCTCTGGTGACCCAATAACAAGTGGACAACTCAAAGTACGTCAGTTCACACCTGGCATTACACTGCATCTTCACATGTCTCCAGTGACCACTAGTGATCAGAGCTCGCTTCCCCAGTCTAAATGCAAATAAACACGTACATAACCTCTGTTTGCAAAAAACAAATGCGTTGTTGTTTTTAAAAGCAATGCACTTCTTGTACCTAGTCCACTGGAAAGTAAAAGAAGAAGAATAAGAAATCAAAAGAAAGCAGACTGGGTCTATACCTTGGCGTGTTCCAGGAAAACCAAATCACCCAAGATTGATTCACTCATAATATATCTATGAAATATGGTCTATGGGCTTTTAGAAATTTTCAGACATTGTGGACAAAGCCAACTTACACATCTGTACAACTTGCATTTGTTTTCGAATGAGTGATATCCATCGACTTACACAGAGGATGTCAGTTAAGGAGGCGGTCCTTCAGTGTGGCCCAGGACACATTTACGTTCACACCCTAAAAGAATGTGGTCTGAGCAATCAGATCTCAAATGCGTCTTCAGTGCATCTTGGGTACATTCACACCTGTACTGAGCAAAAGATTATCCATCATTTCAAATGTATTTTATTGCTCAGTTTTGTCAGGGCTTTGCCCTTTGGACACAAGCCTACTTTTCTGCAACCATATAAGCCAACCTTTCGTCACACTTTGAAATGTCAGGAGTGTCACCTAGGTGAGACTCCATACATGCAAGTGCAAATGCAAGTGCAAATCTGTGGCTCACAGGAATCAGTATTTAATGTAGAGTAACACCAGGCCAATAAACACCTTATAGATCGCACTAAGAGTCTCCAAGGAGGGAAACAAAGCATCTATGAATCACCCAGAAAGGTAGTTTCCCCCTGGTCAAAGGTCATGATTAACCTTAAAGGAAACTGTTAAAAAGCATGCAAAAGTCAGCTAACCATTACTCTCACAAGCAACATCATCATCATCATCAGCAGCAGCAGCAGCAGCAGCAGCAGGGTTTGACATTTCCATGAAGTTATGATGGAAAGATAAAGGAGGATTTGTCCCCAGACAGCCAAATTATCTGGTGATTTCACTTTGCTATTAATAGTGATTAACGTGTGTGTCTGTGAGTGTGTGTACTGTGAGTGTGTGTGTGTTTCTGCGGACTGACTGGTGCTTCTGAATGATCTCATCCTATGATTTGATACATGAAGAATCTCTCTGTTCTCTGTGTCCAGCTGTTTAATCTGCACACCATTTCTCCCTCAGAGCTGGACACCACTGGACACAGCTGTTAAAGATACGGCGGTAAAAGACATATATGTATCTATAAAGATATATATATATATATATATATATAGTAGACGGTTTCGTGTTCATTCCTGACAGACAAGAAAGGACAAGCACTGTGTTTTTTGTTTCGTCCCCACGGGAAAATTTTTTGACACACAGGCAAGGCCCGTCTTTTTCTGTGTGTGAGAGTGAGAGAGAGAGAGAGAGAGAGATTGGCCGTATGGAAAACCGACAGTAGCCGCCCCTGTCATAACGGATTTCGGTTACTTCATCTCTGTCTTTAAGTTTCAGCAAAAAAAAAAAAAAAAAGGAAAGAAAAAGGGGGGGGGGAAGGAATTTCCGCAAATCGGTCGTTCATATTCTTAATAAAACGAGCTAACCCACTGACCGTTAACCTCGTTGTCACTAGTTGAAATAATGACAGTTAGCTAGGCTACAGTGAGCTGCTGATGTGCTGAGAGTAGGCTAGCATTTTACATTAACGGTAGGTGTTGCCTGAACTGTCCGTGAACACAGACTCACGCATTCACGACCTCTTCGGTCCTCAGCAGGAAAGCTACTTACCGATATGAGCTCCGCTACGGTGAACACAAAGAACCGTCCTCACACCGACACATTCCTCCTCATCTCTTTCTTCCTCGGCTACAAACCACCGCCGCCCTTTCGCCGCAGATGGGAGTGTGCTCCCCACATCTGCGAAACAATACGTTGAGTAGCTAATCTTTGTATTGCAACAGCTGATGCTATAAATAGAAAAGCCCCAAAGGGGGTGAACGCCGTTTCTGTTAGGACACGAAACGAATAAATTTTCAGGGTAACATTATAGATATTATAGATATAGAAATTGGAAATGAACATGTCCAGTTTCTTTCATAACGGAGTTTTTTTGCCTTCAAATTCTGAAATCTCACGAGGCACTATAAGAGTTCCCCCTTTTTAGTGAAATGGACTGTTCCCTTATGTAGCGGACCTCTTTAAAGGGGTAGTCCTGTCAAATTAGCCGTTCCTAATTTAGGGGGAGTCAAATGGATTCATTAGGGGAATTAAAAAAAAAAACGAAACATATGTGTCTGTGTGTGGAGTGTCGATATGTTTTTAAGGTTAAATCCTTGACATCGTAATCCTTCTAAATTATTGGCAGACTTACATTAGGTCTTAAATTGTCCCCCAGGGACAAATAAAGTTCTCTGAATTTGAATCTGTCTTAACCGGCAATCGTTTATATGATTTTCTATATTTATCAGATTTGTTTTTCTCCCGTTTGCAGTCCTGAGTGAGCAAATCTAACACAACTCCTCGAATAATTGTGTAATGTGGAGGCTTTTGACACAGAGACCCACAAATGTATACATTTTTAATGCAATGGGAAAACTCAGCAACAGGTGAAGGCTAAAACAAATGCGAGTTAGTGAGGTTTCAGATGATCAGTTCTCGTTGGCAGGTTTGAATCTGGGTCACTGATTTATTCACTCTTCTGCTGTAGCTTTTACTCTCCAGTTTTCCTCTCCATATCTAAAATGCAACCATTTTCATTTCCTGACTAAAGCGTGCACTAAGAAGACAGGTGTGTGTGAGGAGGCAACAGGACTTTTTTGTAGCAGATACTTTGACTGGTCATAGCAAGAAAAGCACAGTTGTCACTTACACCGTTAACAGTGGATCCATTCTACTCAGCTGTCCCAGTAAACCATGACAGAGTGACAGTGAGACACAAACTCAGGACCCTGAACAGACATTGCAATGTCATATGTGAAATCAATTCACATGTGGTTTATGAATTCACATACAACATAGGCAAATGTAGTTCTTGGCCATATATACCACAGAAACATAGTGGGATTTTTACAGCGGTACTCCAAAAAAGAAAGAAAGTGGAGATGTTTGTGTAATTATCTAGTACATATCTCATAATTACAAAATCTTTAACTAATAACTGTAACAGTAACTCAAGACAAGAAATCAACAATAACTGTCAGATAGCTGTCTTGTAATTACAAGAATTTTTTCTTACGTGGTGAAATATAATTCTCAAAACCAGAAAGTGTTCAGTCATAATTATGAGACCCTAATCCCAACACCTCCGTTTTTTTTCTTAAGGTGAATCCATTGCACCCGTGTAGATTTTCTTTAGATTTTAAATGTGGGATAATCCCACCACATGTGGTTCTCAAACATTTTGCATGTGAAAACGTGAATTTTATGTTTTCTGTAAGATCAAAGGTAATCATTTAACATAAAGTATGTTCATTAACACCTTTGTGCTGTTGCCTTTTCAATGAACATGCTCAGGAAAAAAGGACATGGCTGTGCTCCCTTTGTTTGTTTTAGCCAGAGGTCAAAGACATAGATAAGGATCTGATCAATCAAGAGAAAAGAAGGATGTGTGTGTGTGCATGTAATACAAATTGATTTAGAGTGAAAGAGTAAAGAGATGGAGGGAGGGGTCGGGTGATACTGGGAATAGATTAGGGCAGATTCCGTAGGCTACAATTGAACTTTGGTGAGCATTTACTATGCATACACTGGAATATATCCCAACAGCATTGTGCAGAAGCAATAAAAAGCACCAGCGTGTACTGGTGTCTTACAAATTAAAAATTAACGTGTGTGTCTTCTGAGCAATCACATTTTTCATTTCATAACTTATCCAGTAACAGGTTGATAAATAATTTGATTGCAAATATCAGGGGGTCAGCAAGCTGTCAGAGTGTCAGGGTGCAACTCTAATTCAAACAGAGGCTGTCTTCTGAATGACTCATTAATGACTCATACTAGCTAGTAGTTACTTAAAAGACCTATTTCCCAGACATTTTGGGATTCATAAGGTTGTTTGCCGGATGAGTATATTCTGAATATCGACTCCAAGCCACAGAGGACACACACACAGTGTAAACACTCAGGAATGCTGCTATCACATGAGATATGTCTTTAGGGATGTGTTATTTAAAAAGAGATATGACATTGTGTAGTTAATAAGGGCATGCGCACATACTCACAAATGTAAGTACACACCAAGAGAAACAAAATGCACCCACATACTTTTTCAACATTACGGGTAAAACCATTTATGATGTAGAAGTCCATTACCGGTAACTGTCAGAAATGTGTGTGTGTGTAAGTGTGTGTGAGAGAGAGGGAGGGAGAGATAGATGTAAATAATTCAATTGAATTGAGGAAGAGGAAGCTTGATGTGAGCTTTACCTCTGTAAATAATCCAGGCATTAGATGTTTTATAACTCACATTACAGTGACTCAGTGAGTGGAAATGAAGTGGTCTCGCTCTCTCTATGTGTGCCCTGTATTTCCAGGAAAATCTGCTGTATTTAAAAGCATGTCCACACACACACACACGGATACATCAAGCAGGCACATACATGCACAGTCATTTTTCATATACATTTTATGTGATGTTAATGAAAGAAAGAAGCAAGATGTCAAAACAAGTGTTACATACAAACTGTGAATTTCACCTTAGTTATTAACAAATACACGAGTAGATTAAAATATTTCAAATTCTATTTATGCGGAGCAAATTCTAAAATCTATAGTTTTAATAAATAAAGATATCACAATTCACACATGGTGCACATGGTGTACAGGGTAAGGATGCTTTCTGATAGTGAAAAGAATAAAGGAACACATTTGTACTAATTCAGGCTAAATTCAGACTAGTCTCACTATCCACAAAAACTACCTAATACTGTATATTTTTGGCAGTCAGATGCAAAAGGTTTGAAATATCCCAGTTCAGAGATATTTCTCGAGTACTGCTTGAGGCTGATAGGCAAACAAGAATAAGGAAATAACAACAATGATAATAATAATGTATACTAACATGCTAATGTTTGAATTGTTATGTTTACCACGTTTAGTCTGGACCTAAGCGATGGTCTGACCAACAGACCAACAGAGCCATGCCGCTAGCTTGGCTGAAAATCTACCGTGTCCAGATTTTCAGATTACATTTCCTACTGTGTCAGTGTGTTACAATATGTGCCAACCCAGCTGTAACATATCAGAATTGCACCCCCAACAAAACAAGAAATCAATCCAGTACATTTGATTTTTGTAGCAATGTTTTATCAGAATTTTATTTGACATTTTCTACAAATTTTCACATTAGCTATAAGGTCTTCGTATATGGAAGACATTATAGTAAATCAAAGGCAAACAGGACGTATTGTATATGTCCATACCATGTCAGCAGTGACACAAAAATGTGTGTGTGTTGTGTGATGTTCACAGAGGAGTCAGAGGCTTGCTCTGTTTGACGTAAGGATCTATTGATTTGGGCTTTGGAAGACTTGTAGGAAGCAATCAGGAGGTGGTGAGTTGATTGACTGGGTTACTGATTTATTCATTCATTGAGAGGTCACTCCACTGAATTGGATGGCAAGTTGATGGGATCTTAATTTGAGAATTGATCGCTCCTCATTTTTCTTCAGATGCTGCTGGTGTTTGCAGTGCAGGGTCAGGCAGAGTGCAACCTGAGTCTTTGTGATGGCAGCCCTGCATCTGCAGTCACAGGAAAGGCCAATGGCTACGGACACATTTAAACTAAACCAACTGATGTGTTCAGATTTTCTTATCCTGTCCTGAGTAATTGTAGCATTAGTGTAATTTTTAATGTTGGTTTCCTCAAAAGATCACAGTGTTCGTCATGTCCACCTTGTGTAAATTCAGTTTCATACTGAGCACCAGTGACGTCTGTGTGTGTTTGTCAGTATTTATGCACTGACACATAGAATCCGTACAGTATGTGCACATGCATCCATGTGTAAAGAAACACGCTGAATTCAATGCACATCAGTCAGTGTCCAGCAAATAGCCTCCTTGACCTTTAGGGATGCCCTCGAAAACATCTGACTCCTCTTTTACTAAACGCATGAACACACACACACACACACACACACACACACACACACACACACACACACACACACACACATACATATGAATGGATGTTGGGATCAGATAGAAAGCAGTTTGTTTGAATTTAGTTTTTGGTTTATTACATAAGGTGAAAGGACCTGGCGGTGGTCCCTTCAGGCTGATCTAAAATGCCAAGGACCAAAATGAGCCTGTGCAAGAGGTCACTGATACCACGATCAGCTTTCAAAAATGCTCATGCACTTTGGTACCTGCTGAAGTCCTTCCACAGTCACAGGCGTATGGGTTCTGTAGCATGCAAGAGGAAACCCCATGGAAATGATCCCAGTGCATCACAGAACTGACACAGCTCTGTATGATGATGTTAATTATCATAGTGGCACATCAATGTCATGAACACACAAACATTATTGTTCTTTGCATGCTTATTTATTAGAGCTTTATAACTCAGACCAGAATAGAATAGAATAGAATAGAATGGAATAGAACTTTGGATTCTCTGATGCATTTTCTTCAGACACATACACATTACACACAGTGCACAGAGGCACACATTTCCATTGCCTGTTTCCATGGAGACAGTAGTGAGCTGTTTCTTTCCACTAGGTTCAAACCATCTGACTTGATCACAATACATACACACACACACACTTGCATGCAAACACAGTGTAAAGTGATACATATTTCAGTTTTATCCCTACATGCGCAAGGTTAATTATAATCATCACTCTGCTGGTGTAATGTAGATAACTGATTGTCTATTGGTCTCTATGTAAGTCTCTCATTTGCTAGTTTCTGCAATACTTTCTTGTCTCCAGATCCCTGCATTTATTTATGCGATTAAAGTGTAAATTTTTTTTTTTTGATTTGCTGTCATCAGAGGTCATCACACTATCATGCAGTAGGACAGTCTAAGAGACTGACAGTTTTCTCCCTAGTGTCTTAAGCAACAACACAACTTTCACTTCCTCGTCCACCAGTGTCGTGTGCAGCCAGTAATTGCTATGACTCTGTTAAGGTTCCGAGCAGATCGCCGTTATGATTCTTTTTGATGCCCTCTGGACAATTACTGTCCTGTTTTTATCTGCTTCTCTTAAATATACAATAACACACAATACATATTCAGGTACATTCAATAAAAAAATGAAATAATATTTGCCTAAATTTATCTCTGGTGACCTGTTTTATCCTAAAGTCTCTCTTTTTCCTTCTCTATTCTATTCTCAGAATGTGGTTTTATTTAACCTTTCCTTGAAGACAGAGGGGAATCCAAAGTTTCAACATGGCCACAGTCTGGGTGCCTTGTTTCAAAGTAAAGTATGTAAAGTAATGAATGAATGAATAAATAAATAAATAAATAAATAAATAAAGACACTGCCGAGTGAATGGTGAAAACTGTTTGTGATCTGGAAAGTTGATTTCAGTAAAAAAAAAAAAAATAGATAGATAGATAGATATACTTTATTGATCCCAAGCTGGGAAATTACAGTGTAGGGATTAATAAAGTCTATCTATCTATCTATCTATCTATCTATCTATCTATCTATCTATCTATCTATCTATCTATCTATCTATC
>JBBMJY010000007.1:17964435-17975365 GCA_037833715.1 Toxotes lorentzi | reverse complement strand
TATCTATCTATCTATCTATCTATCTATCTATCTATCTATCTATCTATCTATCTATCTATCTATCTATCTATTTTTTTTTAAATACGGAACCTGACCGATACATAATTAGTGAGGCTGTAGAAATAAAGCTAATATCAGCTTATTCAGATTTAAAATGCACCACATAAAACTACAATAAAGTCTAGCGAGGATTCACACATTTTGAAGCTTATTTCTTTGTCCAAGAACAACAGGGAGGAAAGTGTGCGAGCTCTGGCTGGCTCCATGTGCCTTGCAGGTAAAAGTTCAGAAAAAGTGTCCTGATGCATTTCATGTTCGAAAATGGAGAAGTCAGTCTAACAGCGTGCGCTCACCCTGTTTTGTGCAGTGTTATACATCTGACCCCAAATTCACACCACATGCAAAACATCAGCAGCGCATAGACGCATGACTGAGCTTTGAATAGCTGCTGCACGATCTTCTTCCTGTCTTGAAGTGAAACAGACCAGTTATTTTAAATTGTTTCTACAGTGCTAATGGAAAGCATTTGTTTCTGGAATGGAAACTTTTGGGCACCTAGATTCTGAAGGAAAAATGATGCTCTGGTGCTGGATGTGTTGTTGGTAAGGTCAGCTACTCTCTTGTTTTTAATATAAGGTCCCGTCCTACAGGCTTTAGCAGGCCCTTGTATATTTATCAGCTTCTGAAAAGAAAGGGAATAGACATACAAAATTAAAGCTTTGCATCATCTGTGTGTGGTGGAGGGAGCCTAGATCCCAGCTCGCACAGGGAAAGATACAAGATACACCCTGTACAGGTTGTGGGTGTCTCAGCAGTAACACTTCCATCTTCAAATTATTTCCATTTTACAGTTACCCTACACTGTATGTCTGTGCACTGTGGGAGAAAACGGAGCACCCAGTAGAAAGCCGTTTAGTGTACTGTATTACTTCCAGTAGGAAGTTGCAGTGTAAGATCACATGTGATGTTACACATGTGATTCACCTTTGAACATGACAACATGACAGTGACCCAGCCTTGAGTGGCCCAGCCAGAGACTTAGACCCAATAGAACATCTGTGGAGAGATGTGAAGATGGCAGTTCACAGATGTTTCCCATCCAATATGATGAAGCTTCACAGGATCTGCCAGGATAAATGAGATAAACTGCCCAAAGCTTGTAGAGACTGGAAGCTGGAACTGCTGCCAGAGGGGTTTCTACAAAGTACTGGATTAATGGTCTGAATACTTTTGTAAATGAGAGCGACATAACTGGAGATACAGCTGTAACTTTATTACTAGCAATGTGAATGTTTTACTTTATGAAGCACATTTCGTAGGGCCTATTTAGACACACCCACATTTACATATTTATAACCCGGAAGAATGAGACTATTGGCAGCATGAGAAATCTCGAAAGCGAAAGTTTTGCTGTGACTTCACGATTGAAATGGCTTCCAGCTGGTGTGCCCCGGCTTCAGAGCTCTCCTGTCCGGTCTGCCAGGATATCTTTAAGGATCCCGTTCTGCTTCCTTGCAGCCACAGCTTCTGTAACGTCTGCGTGCGACAGTGGTGGAAAACGAAACGGGTCCGTCAATGTCCCGTTTGCAAGGAAGTGTCCTCTCGGTCTAATAAACTGCCCCGGAATCTCGTGTTGAAGAACCTGTGTGAGGCTTTCTCACTGGAAGTGGGGTCTGGCGTTTTCTGCCGCCTGCACAACGAGAGACTCAAGCTTTACTGTTGGGACCACTGGACACCTGTTTGTGTTGTCTGCAGGGATTCACTACAGCACAGAGACCACAGGTTTACACCCGTGGACGAAGCTGCGGGGGTTTACAGAAATGATATCCGGGAACGTTTGATGCCTTTACGGGACAAAGTGAAACTCTTCAGTGAAATGAAAGTGAAGTGGGAGAGAACAGATGAAGACATTAAGAACCAAGCCCAGGACACAGAGAGGAAGGTGAGAGAGGAGTTCAGGGGGCTTCGGGAGTTTCTGCTATCGGAGGAAGAGTTCACCATAGCAGCACTGAGGGCAGAGGAGGAGGAGAAAAGAAAGATGATGAAGGACAAGATTGAGGATTTGACCAGGGAAATAACCGCTATGGAAAGTACCATCAATACCATAGAAGAAGTGCTGAGAGAGGAGGATGCGTCTTTCCTGTTAAAAGTCAATGCTGTATCGAGAGAAGCTCAGCGCCCCCTGCCGGATGATCCACAGCAGTCGCCGGGAGCCCTGATCGCCGCTGCTAAATACCTGGGAAATCTGAGCTTCAACATCTGGTACAAAATGATGGCGCTAGTGTCATACACACCTGTAATCCTGGACCCCAGCACTGCCCATGAAGAACTCCATCTGTCTGAGGGTTTGACCAGTGTGAGGCGTGGACCAAAGCAGCTCCTTGCTTCAACCCCAGAGAGAATGCAGCAACAGCACAGCGTCTTGGGCTTTGAGGGCTTCTGCTGGGGCAGTCACAACTGGGATGTAGAGGTTGGAGACAGTCAGGTATGGGCACTGGGTGTGATAGCACAGGATGCTCAGAGGATGGGAAACATACTGTCTGGGTTATGGATGGTGAGGTTCTGTCATGGTAAATTCACAGCATTCTGCCCATCATGCCCAGCCACTGTCCTCCCACTGAAGGACAGGCCTCAGAGGGTCAGAGTGCACCTGGACTGGGACAACGGAATGCTGTCCATCTCCAATGCAGACACTAACACACTCATACACACCTTCATACACACATTTACCAACAAACTGTTTCCATACATCAACACCTGGAGTGAAACCCCACTGAAGATATTACCTCTGAAGCTCTCTGTAACAGTGACACAGTGAGAATTAAAGAGGAGAATCAATGAAGAATTCAAAGTCAAAGTACTGAAGTGTAGAGCCTTGTAAGACAGGTTTTTGTTTCTCTGCTGGGTTGTCATTGCAGCAACGACAGTAATGTGATGCAATAGAGAATTTAAACAAAAAGGGAGAAAATGGAGATAATGAAGATTTAACTAAAGTCTTTTCAGAGATGTGTGCAATGTAAACCAAAAAACAGAATAAGTCATTTAAAATGTAGAAAGAGTGTGCTGTTCTATCTCTGTTAATCATGGCAAGGCCAGAAACTGCAGACATGTGAGTGGCCTTATCAACGGTCATGCACTGTCGTTACTGGACCATACTTACCACACCTGTGAGATTAATGCTAAGGCCACACTGGGGAGCTTTTCACACCAACCAAATGATAGCCATTAAATTGAATTTAGTTCTGCACGTTCTCACAGTTTCTGTATTTGTATTGTCCTGTGTCTTGCACTTTGTTGAGGTTTGTTACGGGTGGTGGTACCTTGATGGTCATTTAATGCAACACTGAATAGCGCTGTACAGATAAAATTTTGATTGAATGTATATTTTTCTCTTATCCTGCAAGACTGTTGGAGTCTCTTTGTATTTCAAACATCAACAAGTTTTTGTAATTGTTAAGATTTGACAGGTACTTGTTGTCATTTGTTCAAATCTTTGTACTTGGTTGAGCCATGGTATCCTCATTAAAACTACTTCCACCTCTGTATGTGTAACTTCGAGTTGATCCATTCATGTAAAATATTAAAAAAAAAAAAAAAAAAACCTTAAGTAAAGTTTGCCCTGCGAATAAGAATGAGAAATATAAAAATCTGGTTTTGTGAAGAGTAAGTACTTAACAGGTGAATTCTGGTATTTGTCAATAACAGGTCACTACGTGATTATTTCCACCTATCTTAATTATGTTTTAATTGATAGGTGGCTTACATGGTTAATTTATTTGCGTCTATTCAACTGAAAGATCCCCAGCTAACCACATCCTGACTATTTCTATTCATTAATCAGGGCATACGTTTGAGAAATTATTTTGTTTTAATTTAACAATTTGTCAGTACCCTCCCTGCGTTCAGCTGCTCTAATGGCAGACCTAACTTAATGTTACAGTCATTTCATGGCATTATGATATTTTAAATAGCTAATTTCCAGTGCACATATGGCTTGAATACATTAATATGAGGTGTGAATTCCCGTCCAAACACTCAGAAGTACATGCCACTTTAAAGCGCACTGTCGTAAAACAGTCGTGCAACAGCATGACGGCAGCTAAATCACTTTACGGACAGGAGCGTCTGTCGTCATGTAACTGTGCTGTGCTGCTGTCCTTGTGAAGATGCCTAGAGCATGTGAGTGTTTGAAGGTGTCTGTTGGCCGTGAAGAGAGTACATGCATTTGTTTTTATTCTTCGTTATTTTTATAGGGTGTTTTAGTGTCGTTTTTCATTGTTTCAGCGACTTTAAACGTCTCGGGTTACTGATTGGGCTTGTCCTGCTAGGGTAACTTCAATTCCGCACTGTTAAGAAATATAATATGAGCAAATGTGCTGTAGGACTGTGATAGAGACGTATTTATCGGTCGTTTTACTCACCCTGAGCAGTCAGATACGGTTAAAAGTGTGTCGTTAGGTGAATTGCACGATCAGCAGAAGAAAACACTTCACATGTACTATGATGTGTAACAGACAACCCGGGCATCATGCTAACATCACATAACCCTTAACTGTTGCTTATTTATCACTAGATATGTTGTTTCACTACACATAAGCTATATTTGGGGACTGGACCATAACAGTACCATAATACATTATATTATCTTCTCATGTGGTGTTACTATTTTAACCTTGAGGACATGATGACCAGAGACTGTCATGCACACTTCTTTACTGAAGCTAACTGAATATGTGATGAAGGTGATGTTACCGAGGCCGGGACTTTAAAGAGAATGTTTCTTAAGGAGGACAACTAAGGTTCAAATCCCTGACAGAAGTGTCCTTAAGACTCTTAAAATCTACCCAGCCTCTTTGAAAAGGAGGGAACTGTTTCATTTGACATATTTCTATTGAGAACTGATTTCTTGTCTATTACATGCAGACATGTTACTATACTCATGAACGTATTGTCTGCTTCCTTTACAGATGTTGCCTACTGAAGTCTGCTGCTCCTAACTGATAGAAAAATCAGTCAAGAACCAAAACGTGACATGGCGTCTCGCTTCCTCAAGTACTCAGTGCTTCTTCAGAAGTACCGGACTCCGCTGCTCATTGCGAGTTGTGGCGGGGTCTTTGCAGCCAACATGTTCTACCATGTGTTCCCAGACATGTCCTACCGTCAGCTGTACCAGGCCTGGTACAAAGGAGAGCCGGTCATACTGTCTGAAAAGCTTGATGAGGTCTTCCAGCAGGTGATGTGTATGTGTGTGGGTGTGTTTGTGCAGAAGTTTAAATTAAGCTTTTTTTTTCTCTCTCTCTCTTTTTCTCTTTTATCTCCTCTCAAAGTCACATTTAATAGCGTTTTCTTGTAAACTTAATTAGATTTGTGCAGTTATTTACAAATAGCGCGGATAAAAGACCCAAAGGACATTACTAGAAATTCACTTTACTGGCAATTATTTAGCTATTAAATAGTACTACATATGAGCATCTGCCAATTATTGGCACTGGCATTATATTAATTAATATAATGCCAGTGCCAATAATGTATTAAGTAATATTAATTGAAGTAAGGTGAAGAGTCAAAGAAAGGCTAGAACTTTAAATTTAATTAATTACAGCACATACACAACACATATGTAATTGACAAAAAGCTAAAAAATCATACCTCATGGAGGAACCTTACCATTAAAGTAAAGTATTCTAATGTGCAGTGAAAAAAAGTGACATAAAATCCATATTTCAACTCTCTTGTTGTTATTTGTAGGTGTTGAAGGATTGTGGTATCAGCTCAACCAAGAATTTCTCAGCCTTCGCCTCCTTTGGGTTCCATCCGGTTGGTGCTGGTGTCCCTTGGCTCCCTGCTGGGGCCCAAATTGGCATCCCAGCAAACTTTAACAGCACGGCCGATGACCCGAGTGGAATCACCAACCGCAGCATTTTCATCAACGGCAAAACGGTGGACTGGAGCAGTGACACTGGCTCTGCACTAAAGGAGGCACTGATGTTTTCCCTTGAGGCACAGAAATTTGCCTTAGCGCGAGAGGTGGCCCGCTTGCATTCTGCAGGACCTGTTCTGAATGCTGCTGTGGCACCGTTATGCCTGAGTGGGGTTTGGGTGTACAGTGTGGTGCTGAAGCAAGTGTTTGGGCTCCATGCTGGGCCTGCGATTCTTCGTGGAGCTGTGAATGTTCTGGCACTGGGCCTCGGCGCCATGTCTTACTTCCTCACTTCGGATGCCGTCAACCAGTGGATTGACTATCGTTCAGACAGACGAGCGGCTGGAGTGTCACGTGATTATGCCAAAGGGGGGGTGGAGTTTTATGATAAAATTCTGTCCAGAAACAAGACTCTGCGCTCTCTGATGGGCCAGAAGGGAGAGGAGATGTATGCTCCCAGTGGAAATTTGTTTCCCGCTCACCTCCTTCAGCTGAAACACACACCGTACACATCCAGGAGGGAAGGCATCCTTGCTCTGCTGAAAGAAGACAAAGTTTGAACGGAAAAGGGAGGAGGGCTGTTGCTTTGCGAATCAAAATCAGTGTCACTGGGTGTCACATGAACAACTGTAATGCTCTACTGTAAAGTGTTTGTCTCTGAATAGACTGCAGTGCTATGAGAGGATCTCTCAAGCTTTTTTTTTTAGCAGTAAGAATTTTTTTTTTCAAAGAAATATGTCACAACACATGTCCTGAATGTTATTTAGTGTAACATTTAATG
Organism: Toxotes lorentzi; assembly: GCA_037833715.1. Classification (NCBI taxonomy): domain Eukaryota; kingdom Metazoa; phylum Chordata; class Actinopteri; family Toxotidae; genus Toxotes; species Toxotes lorentzi. The sequence continues at coordinate 17,968,664 of JBBMJY010000007.1, read as the reverse complement.
AATCCTGAAGTGCAGAACATCAATTCTATTTATTGGCCAGTGTGACTGGTGACCTATTTATCCAACGAATTAATTCTGGACCCAGTGCACAAATAAAGACCTGTGTTTTATATAATCATGTCTTCTTAAATTCTGTGAGTGCAGTTTTTCATATCTCAAAACCTGAAACCCTTTATTCTCTGTAATCAGTTGATCATTTCTGAAATAAGAAAGTTAGATCATGATGAGTGTCTGGAGCATCCTCGTACAGTATCCTTGGGTGTGTTACCGCTGAAAGGCCGGAAAAAACATTATGGAGATAAATATGATAGATTGTTATGAAATTGACTAGCACTTTAAAGTGTTGTATGCTTTGTGTTTTGGTGGAAACATGAAGCCATATCAAAGCAATGAATTGTCCCACAAAGCAGTTGTATGTAATGTTCATATGTCTGAAAAAGCCATCATAATATGAAACTGATTAATGCAGTGTTTGCCCAGTACACTTGTACAAATGCTCCATCTTTCTGTCTTTCCCTGTGCTCTTGTTACCTGTAGTCAACTGTTTGTCCTTCTGTGAGTAACAGCTAATTGATCATTTAACACAACATTGTTGTGTTACGCTTCTCAGCTCAGGTCTCAAATAACATTTAAGGAGAGTAACACTGTGTACCCACACTTCATTTGCATGACCTTAGCTAATTTGTTTTGTGATAATAATCTTAATATGCATCTTATTATGACTCAGAGCTCATCATATAGCACCCAAGTTCCCTTAGGTTGTCTTGTCTGCATATTAACAAGGTTTAGATATGGTGTTTTAATTACATTTCCAATTTTGTACCCTGTGGATTGAACTAATTATAGAAGCATGTAATTAATAGTGTTGCAGACAGACATGCATTGACACTTTTTACATCACTGTCCTTAGGCAGACCATTTCATAGAAGTAGCTACAAAGTGGAAATTCATCCAGTGCTTTTTCTCTATCAGGCTAGTGGGATCAGAACTAGAAGGCATGTCCCGATAAAAGCTGATAAAAGCATGCATACACAGAACCAGTAGAACAGTGGAAGTGTTCTTAATCAGGACAGCTTGGGCTCATTTTTCTCTGACAGCAAGTGTACTCTCTACATTTGTGCCCTTGAGCAAGATGCTGAATTTGTCCCAGATCCACGATTATGCAGCAGATTGTAGACTTTGACTTTCTGCACTCTTCATCGAGAGCATTCCCAAATACATAAACTAAATATGTGTATTGTTCAAAAATAATCCCCTTATCATCAAGTCATGCTAAATTGGAAACACAGTTGGAAAAAAAGTTGGAAAAAATTAATCTTTCCATCAAGAAGAAGGAGAAGAAAAAAAGCTTTGACTGAATTTTTAGGTCTCTACTCCATCATTTCCCTGACTACAAAGTGGCCTTTGAGATATGCTTATCAACAACCCTGGGCTTATTGTCTTGATTTTAGTGCTCCGCTTCATCTGCTTACTTCATTGTTAGCCCTATGGAGATAAATATACAATGGACTATTGTTTGTTGTATTGTGGGCTGTTTATCTTTTGAGCCACTGGAGGTCAGTACAGCCCACATTGCCACTCTCACAATTTTCTACTATTTTTCTTTTACAGTGCATATGAATGACAGGATTAGATTTCTTCAGGTCTGAATGGGCAGGCTCGGACATGAAATAAAAAAAGACAAGAAAAAAAGTCAATGTCATAATTACATTAATTTTTAAAGTCTGTGTGACTTTAAAAATGAATGTGAGTGTTAAGATATTCATTCTGAAATTCTGCCCTCTGTGGAGACAGAACCATTTCATTGAAAATGAAATTCAAGTTAAAAATACATTCCAGTTAAAATAAGAATAAAGTGTGTGTGCGTGTGTGTTATATTACTGTATCAGGAATAATATAAGATGGTAGGCTATACATTCCCATGGTTAGTGCCCTGCCTGTAAATGCTGTTGAAAGCTGAGAAATGTTGTGTACTTTTCTACTTTGGTGGGGTTTTTAAAAATAATAATAATAATAATATTATCATATTATCTATACAATATGATAATATATGTATGCATATAAGTATATGTATATAAGTACACATTATAATGATTACATGGTAACATTCCTCTGCTTTTGACATGGTGATGTCCACATGTTGATGTTTTGACAGCAGCATTTGACTGAGACAAATAAAACACAGACTGTGGTTAAGTTCTTAATAAGGATAAATATGAAGATTAGATTTTGTCCCGGTTCTCCCGGGGTGCGCTCAAAAACAAACAGCGCGCCTCCCGCTCCCTGGCCCCGCCCCTGTGCGATCTGTTTGCGCCATTACGTAGCTACACTGATCACTGCTGTGGTGCAAGGCAGGCGAGCAGAGCAGCTGCAGAGAGACCAGGGAACGCTGACAACAACGGACAGGCTCGTGTTGGGAAAGTCAGAAACGCAACATTTGCCTATTCGGTGATTTCATGTCCAAAATCTTTCACTTGTAACCTTTCTGCTGCTCGCATTTTCTTCATTTTTACGCATGCGTGGGATTGTACTTCGCATATTCTCGACCTGAAATGACTGCCAGTCGCCGTGTCTAGCCAATGGTTACTGCGGGGGCTCCAGTCTTGTGGATTATCCGTCGTCGCCGAGCCAGTCGCATGGTCGAGCCCGGAGGAGGCCCCGCTCTGCTGGATGGATGTGTGTGAAGCAGCGCCGGACTCCGAGTACTGATGAAGACGGTGATAGTGATGATGCTCGGGTTTCATCGGCAGTGGGTGAACTGATCTTGGATGTTCGGGCTCTATCGCCCCTACTCAAACCATTTCCTCATACAGCAAAAATTAAATTCCTTAAAAACTGGACGCCCCTGGAGCAGTTTATGACGGTAAGAAAGACAGTCATTCACAGGCCACCAGTCTTTACAGCCAACTGACGTTAGCTAGCTAGCATAGCGCTGTCACTTTTATCCAAGTTGCTGCCCGCACGGCTAAATTGGGTAATATTGCGAAATAACATTGGGATAACGTTACTCCATTAGGCCTGTGTTGTAATTACATTTGTGCCTGTTTGAGTGGGGTCTCTCAAAAAGAAAAAGAAACACATTTTACTCCATAACCTCAATTGCCAGTGCTTGTGTAGCTCCCTTGTTACCTAGCTGTTTCTTAGCCCATTCAATATCTCGCAGTTTACTTTACCTAGCTGCGAAACCGGAGCTAATCCAGTGTGCGCAGGATTGGTATGTATTTAAATGTTTATTGAATCATTAAAACTTTGTTCGGCCTTCCTTTAGTCGACACATATAATTTAGTTAAACGGGCCATTAATAGCTCATTCATTGTACAGTGTACAATAAGCCCTTTAATGACAGAGTCTAGTTGGCGTTCAATGGAACCAGTGCGGCGTCAGTCATGTTACGACTGTGGCTTTACATATGACATCGCTGTTTTTGATTTGCATTGGCGAGTTTCGGCGCAAGTGTTGTTTGACTGGGCTAATGTGATCGCCTTATATTTTAGGCTAAACGATGAATAGATATATCGAATACAGGTCGCTCAGATGAAGTGGATGTGGGGTTTTGTCATTCATTGCTCAGTGGCTGGTGAAGCACCGTTTGTTACAACTGCTCTTCTGAACGTGTCACATTCTAGAAATGTCATCCGAGAGGGCCTATGTAGATAAGCTGCTTATTGCGACCCCGCGTTTAGTGTGCCCGTGCATTAATAATTGCTTGTTTTTGTTTATTTATTTACGAAGGGCTCACGTCTGCTGGGCGGAAGCTGTTAACTATGTGGTGTTAAGTAATGGATGTGAGGGTTTGCTGTGAGGCGTCCTCCTTTTTTTCGATGACGTAATCCTCCACCATCCGTGCCACATCTTTTGGGTCGCAGTCGGTTCCTGTGCTGCCTGCTGCTTGCCAGTCTGCTGCCGCTGCTGAGATCATATGGACCCTGCTCTGTCCTGTTTGTCTGGCCTCCATCTCTCCCTCCCTGGCTCTTTCTCGTGTCCTTTTAGCTATCTAAACCGCAAAAGAGATGATTTTAGAGTCATGTCAGAAATTGCTTCTGGATAGGATATCGGTTAGGAGCGGCAAAGAGAGGAACTGTGGATGAATTCCCTCGGCTGGGTTCAGTTTTCCAAGTGTTCACCAAAATCAGAAGCCCCAACAGTGCGTCTGGGGATCCCCAGGGATCTGTGGGGGGGGGGGGGGGGGGGGACCAAGGTCGGAAAAACCCCCTTCTGAACCCCAGCCC
>JBBMJY010000007.1:17943594-17960589 GCA_037833715.1 Toxotes lorentzi | reverse complement strand
ATATACACACACACACACACACATATATACACACACACACACACACACACACACACACATATATGTAAATGTATATACATATATACATATATACATATATATCACAGTGATTCCTCATGGTTAAATAAGAACGTTTGAAGGAGTCTTGTAAGTATGTATAGTCACTCCAGCAGTGTATTTTAATGGTACGTGAGTTTGTAGTGGTTTTAGCTCACTTCCTGAAAAATCGGTCTGAATGCATTTGTTGTTTTATTTTAGATGTATTACTGTCAGATCAGGGTCAGCTCTTCTCTCTCTCTCCCTCTGTGTCCGGCATTGGCATATCTGGATCATGCATAACTAATCAGATGAAACTGCATATTATGGTAATGGTGTTCTGAGTTAGTGGGCAGCCATAATGGTTTGATTAGCTGTAACAGCATGCTCCCCAACCAGAGAGGATCTAGACAGACCCCCTACTTCCCTCTTTCGCTATCGCACACACACACACACACACACACACACACACACACACTCACACTCACTCATCAGTTCAGGTATACAGGATTCAGACAACACCAGAGAGAATTGACTCAGCGTGCATGCACAATATCGGATTCTTATTCGATATTGTGCAGGGAGTCAGATTTTTTTTCGAGATCCCTATGAATCATGCCAGTATCTCAAAGTGCTAGAGAAATCGTATCTTGTGATCCCATCTTGCTCTCATAGCCCTAGCACATGTTTTTGTCATTAACATTGAAACAAATGACTTAGTTACTGCCTTTTGAATTGTTGCAGGGGTGTATGTCACTTTCTAATTTACAGAAAAGGTTCCTGGAACTCTCTCTATTTGTAAAGGGTTCAGATTAGGTCTCTGTGGCTATCATATCATACTGTATCATCAGACCACACAAGACTTTGTGAAAGGGCTCTTTCAGAAGAACGTACAATAAAGACAAAACAATTTAGGACCTGGGATGTGAAGGGGAATGGTATACAACATGAATCAATTTATGAAATTAATCTGCTCTGCTTTAGGGGATTTAAGAATGAAAAGGGTGCTGTTTTTAATCCATTCCTTGCAAACAATGCATAGGAAGCATAAGTTAGATTGTTAAAATTGTATGAGAACTTCATCTATAAAATGATTCATTAAACCGACTCATTTACTCCACTAGGCCTTGGCAGCATACAGTGTGGCTCTAGATATCTGTTGCAGTTCATCATCCAGTATCGTCCCTCTGATGAGTCACTGGTGTGCTCTAACCCAGTTTCTGAAAATGCAGGGCTAGATTATACCAACAGAGCCAGGAGATAAAGATAGCTAGATTACGGTTTAGGGACTGTGAGATAGGTCTAGCTAGCAATGCAGCGGTTGGATTAGGGGAGCACAACATAAAGACATTAAAGGATTAAAATGATCGTTGATGATCACTGTGTTTGAGATGGATAGATGCAGGGATGGCCATTGGTTAAATGGCAGGAATGGAAGAGGGTGCTGAGCAGGTGGGCAAACAGAAGGGATCTTTGGGCATCTAAATGTGAAGTGACACTAGATGTTTGGCCCCATTAGTTTAAATTCAGGTTTAAAGGAACAGGGAATCTTCATTTAGATACTCTCAGGTACCTTTTGGAACACTGCAACCAGTTCTCATTCCAGAGCTCAAATTACCTTGTACTACACATGCAAGGTTTCACGGCACCAGTTTCTTTTACAGTTCCACCCACAGTGCCATGATGTGATGCCATCAGCACATTCAGAGACATTATAACGGAAACTGTCTTGAACCTCAGCTGTGAGCATGCGTCACTGCAACAACACAACTGGCTTGATAGGCTTCCTGGTTTGGTTGTTTTAAAGCAGACGATTGGCTTTTTGGTGTAAGGGTGGGATATGTGTCATGTAACCACCATCTTTGGTGTTATGGACGTTTCTATTCAGACTTCTTTAAGTGGCTGGTCTCCTCCTACATGTGGTAATAAAAGTGCTTCTGTTGGGAATTAGTGCATGAGTGCAAACTGCCCTTAGACTGGGACTGGATTCAGAGTGGGATTAAAATAAGGAAATCAGTCCTTCCTCACCACCAACTCTCCATATCATCATGGAGTGATATGCTTATACCTACTCTTTCTTTCACCTGAAAGAGGACTCCTTTCCACTACAGCCCCACCCCCACCTTCACACTCCTCAGGTATGTGAGTACAGCTGGCTCCTGATCCTTTACTAAGAGCTATGCCACAGTGCATGTTTTGGCTTGTCTTTTCCTTCACTATCACCTGTCCCATTTTTCCCCAAAATGAGTATACACTGTGACACATGCAGTGCTATGCGCAGTTAGGCATACACACACCATTTTCAACAAGTGTATTGTGATGTGTGCTCAGCAAAGAATTGTTAGACCATGTGCCCATTTTAACCTGTTGCTTGTGCAACCTGAGCTTAGCACTTATGCGTGTGTGTGTGTGTCAGCTTCAGATTCTCAGGTCTGCCTTTGAAACAGCTGCTTAAAGAGCCTTGAATACCTCAGGAGGTCAAAGGACACAGTTGCTTAAGAACAGTGGGTCAGAGCCAAAAATGGATGGTGTTTGTTATTCTGCTGTGTCCCCATGAGAATTACCAAGGTTACACTTTTTTTTGTTTGTTTGTTTTTTATTGCCTACAATCATATATCTGAAAAGCAGTGACATTACTGGCTGTAGCTGTTTACAGCTTTAGATTGTTCACTTTTTTTTTTTTTTTAAACAAATGAGCAGTGAGAGAGTTTTATTTTGGTTTCATAAAACAAACAACCAAAAAACTAAAACAAAAAAAAAAGCTTTCTGTCCTGTTTTTCAGACATGAAGTGTAGTTTTTGTGCGACACTTGACAGAGTTATTTCTGGAAGATCAACAGTTTACATGGTAAAACCTAGTTTTATCCGCTGCTTGTTTAGCTTGGAGATCTGCAGAGGAAGTGCAAAGGGATTCCGTATCCAACTCAAATAAGAACAGACAGAGCAGTCTGAAAACACAGGACATTAGTACTGCTGTTTTTATTTCATACTGCTTTCGGTTTCTCCTCTGACAGGCTTGTTTTCGGTCTACACCTCCTTCCTCCTCTTCTTTATTTTGATCCTCACTGCTCTTGAATCCTAGTCTACACGACCAGCTTGTTCAAGACAACGCTGTTTGCAAATTCTGTCTCCCCATAATTTCCTCTGTTTTAGTCAACAGACGGGAGCCGAAATGGATGTGCGAGCATGTCATCACTGTGCATGTGAGATGGTGCGGCGAAGAGAGCAAGAGGGAAAGGACTGACAACATGCGTAGAGATATCTGGTTACAAAGGCTGATGGGCATGCTTTTTAGGAGGGTGTGTCCACCCACGTGAGCTTAGATTACTCTGAACAGCACACACACCAACATTCACGCTCTTTTGTTGACATCTGGGCCTGCCCTAACCTCTCTCAACTTTAGCTCACAACCTGAGGACAGGAATGATCCTTTCCTCAAGCTAAGTTTTTCCACATTAAATCAGGGCTCCATTCTTGCAACCTTTAGTTGAACTTTACAGCCATGTTGCAAATGGCTGGGCAGTTTGTTGACAACAGTGTCATGATATTAACAAGGACAATATGGCAAATGTATGTTTAAATAGAACCATCAGCTAACATGTCAGGAACTTTTGAATCCCAAAAAAGCAATCTTTTAGATAAATAGTCAACGCCACTAATATAACAGATTCCCTTTTTTGAACAGGGCTTACCTAACACAAGAGGCAGACAGGTCTATGACTGGCAAAATGTAAAGTGTCTCTATGGTCTTAAAAGAACATGGCACAAAATGAATAACTTGGAAGCAAAAGTGACCACACTGCCTTGTAGCTAGAAACACAACTGTGACTAACTGGTATGGTGAGTTTATTATTTCAATCTTATTATGTGTTAATGTGTAAGCTACAGTGATTTTTGTAGATTAACTGACTGTTGAAATGTACAGTAATTTAAATTTGACAGTAGTGGACCTCTTACAGTGGTGAGAAAAAGAAGTGAACCCTTGGAAATTATCTGCATTTTGAGATAAGTGTCTTAAAACACACTATCTATTTGAACTAATAAAACACAAAACATTGTATTCACAGTGTAGGTTGGAAAAAGTGTGAACCCCTCGACTAAAGATATCAACAAAAACTAATGGTAGTCAGGAGTTAGCAAAACTGGAGTCCAGTCAATGAAAGCAGATTGAAGGTGTGGGTTGGAGCAACTTTGATATATGAAAAACTCAAACAGATTGAATTTTCTTTTCAAAAGAAGCATCTGCTGATGCCTCACAAAAATGGATAGATGTCAGAAGACTTCAGGTGAAGAATGGTTTATTTACATGAAGCTGGAAAAGGTTGCAGAGTCATCTCAAAGAGTAAAAATACTCATCAGTCCACAGTCTGAAAAACTCTCTATAAATGGAGACGGTTTAGTTCTCTGGCTGCTCTCCTTAGAAGTGGTCGTCTAGCTAAGATGACTCCAAAGGCACAACGTAGAATGATCAGTGAGGTGGAAAAGAAGCTAAGGGCTTAAAGGAATAATTGGAGCTGGTTAACATCTCTGTTCATTAGTCTACCATATGCAAATCATGATTCATTGCCATATGGAGTATGGTGTCCATGGCAGGACACCACAGAAGAAGCTGCTGCTGTCACCAGCTAGACATCAGCAGAAACTGGATGATGTAGCAGGACAATGACAGTAATCATCAAAGTAAATCTACCACGGGATGACTTCAAACAAAGAAAATCCAGCTTTTGGAATCAAAGCCTAGATCTTAACCCAACAAAGATGCTGTGGAATGAGCTCAGAGCGCTCTTCACAGCAGACACCCTAAAAACATGGCTGAGCTGCAGCATTTCTGTAGGAACAATGGTCCAAAATTCCTCCTGAATGTTGTGCAGGTCTGAGCTCTTGTTTGAGGTTATTGATGCCAAAGGAGGTTTGACCAGTTATTAAATCCAAAGATTCACTTTCTTTTTCCACCAGCACTGTGAATGTTTAATGGGTATGTTCAATAAGACGTGAAAGATTATAATTGTGTGCTATTATCTTAAGCGGATTGTGTTTGTCTGTGACTTAGATGAAGACCAGATCACATTTTATTACCAGCTAATACAGAAAACCGGATAACTCCAAAGGGTTCACATATGTTTTTTTGCCACATATGTGAGCTTGGTAAAATGTACTTATCCATTGTGCTATCAATTTGTCAGTCTTTGTCTTTGTGTCTGATGGCTAGGTATGTACTAAATCAGCTAGTTTTTTTTCTGTGGGTATTTGTGTAGATGTTTCTGTGTGTGTCACAGCCTTGAGTTTGCAGCAGTTCTTAGTAGGAAAAAACCTTGGAGTCTATGTGATTTTGCACTGTTAGGTCCTATGTGTGTGTGTGTGTGTGTGTGTGTGTATGAATGAGCTTATATAGAATGTGTGCAAAAAGAAAGCAAGCAAAACGGACAGTCATACCCGTAGAGAATCTGTGTGTGTTTGTGTGTGTGTCAGAGATGAGAATGGGAAGACAGAGAGAACATGAGAACAAGAGTGTGTGTGTCTGAGTGTGTGTGCTAGGGAAACAGGCAGCCTCACTGCTGTTTTCTGGGGCAGGCTATCAGGCAGGGAGGCAGCAGGGAGGGATAATAACAGAAGCTGTTACATTCTTGTGGTTTCTCTGATTTCAGCATGAGGCAGGGGGCTGGCTCTGGCTGACTCATGGCTACTCTGCCTACTTTGTCTCTATCAGCCTCTGAGCCAGCAGAGACGCTGCTAGCAAGACAATACATGGTATTTCTTGGACACTTTAATCTAAGACACATTAATTACAGCGGACCGTGAATCAAACCGTGTGCATATTTTAGCACCCCTTGCTCAAGCATCAACCCGGCAACTGATTAACACTGGCTAAGCCACTACTGTGAGCAGTAGTAGTAATTTTACTTGCTAGTTCAGGTTTGTTCCTCAGGCCATTTGACACTTTTAGATGCTACAGTTGAGAACTTATTTGGATATCAAATATCTTGCTATGTGTCTGGTTGTGTGTTCTGCTTGTGGAGCACTTACATGCTCCCTTCACTCATCAAATCCAACAAGAGCAACAACCGCAGAAATCCGAGCTGTATATACTGGTTGGAAGTTTACAGGATGCTGTTGTGTTTATGTTCAATAAGAGCAAGGTGACAAAAGTGTTTAGATTGTGACAGAAGCTGGTGCTCAGCTGGAACACAAGGTGTGTAAACTGGCCGAACTGGTTCAGTCACCCCTGGACATCAGGAATACAAATAATCACAATCTAAAAGCTTCTTGCCAGAACCATAAAATATCCTTAAAGATGCCAAAAATTATATAAACCCAAATGTTTCTTGTGCTTGGTGGTTCTCAGTCCTTAGTTTGTGTTCTTAACATTTCTTCTTTATACAATAACATTATTACGCTGAAGTTGAATCTGTTTCATTGGTTCATCTAAGCCGTCACTTCGGTCTGGGGTTGCGCTAATCTTCTTTTGTAAAATCAGATTAATGCAGAACAGGCTACCCATGTTCGTGAAACCAGGTTATAGGTTGTTGTATATCAGTCCGGTGTTACAAATACATGACCTGTACTAGCCTGTAGCTTTATAAGGTTACATACCTTATAAAGCTACATTATGAATTAAAATTAAAAATACAGTCCTACAACAGCCTACGTTTAAGTATTGATTAAAAAGAATTAATAAAGATAATGCTACAGAAGACATGTGGTCAGCCCAAAATAATTAATGTTAGATAATATGTTTGAATATGCAAACACACTGGCTTGCATTGTTCCAGCTGGTCACATGCCAATGCTTCAGAAAAAACAGTGCAGTAATGCTTTGGTATGTTTTATTAAATGTAATATTTGGTTGTTTAATAAACTGCTTTATTGTCACACAGTATTCTGTATCAAAGCTGTGCGAGCAGAAGGCTGTTTCTCCTGTGTCAGGACGTTACCTGATGCAAGCTGAAGTAAAGCTTCACTCAAAAAGCCTGATCATGGGAGATTTTGTACAAGCTGTTTGAGTTACACATGTAATAATGCACCTTGGTATTTTGTACAAAGCAAACTATGGTCTTTAAGTGGATTAATCCAGTCACAAATTTCTGCCTTTATACCTCAGGACATGCAAAAGAAAAAAAAAAGTGAGAAATTGCTGTCTCAGTATTTTTCACCAACAGCTAACCTTCATTTCTACAGTGTGGAAACATTGTACTAAGTACGAGGTGACTGTCAGGTGGGCCCACGCTTTCCTGTTTTGGCCCTGTTTACCAACCACAAAGTGTTCCACACATCTCCATCTCCCCATCCTCACCTCTTCACAACCTCTGGTGCAGAGACACCCCTTAACACCTCTCCAACACACATGCTTTTTGTTTTATGAGCTATAGATTACATTCAAACAAGCTGTATAATCAACGGCACATTTGAGACACCTCTTCCAGTTGAGTCGCAGCACGACCTTTTGGCTGTTTAGCAGTGTATCAAAATAGTTTGCAGTTGATTGTAATCAACCCCAAGGACAGTTTTTGAGTTTTAATATTTTATAGGTCCTCTACTTTGAGCATTCACAGTACTGCTAGCCACATCCCCTTTCTGTTCTCACTGTTTCTCTCAACCCAAGAAATGCAAAAAAATTGCACCTGTGCTTTCCCCACCCACAGAAATTTCTAGGCTTGCAGTGCGGCACTGTAGAGTCAAACCATTCTGCTTTCTAAAAAGTAAATGTGACCGAAAATATGGTGGTGATCACAAAATAAATGATGTGGGTTCATGTAGAACTTAGGCAGAGCTTCAGGTGTCCTCAATTATGCATCAAGAAGAATGTCTTTCATCAGCAAAACAGAGCAGACTCTACATGCCTATGGTATGTCCCAGCCATGGACACACACACACACACACACACACACACACACACACACACACACACACACACACAGGTGTCACACCAGGTACAGCAACATGCTGAAGGCAAAATCTGTTTTTCTCAGATGTGAACATTTGCTCTTAAGGTGACTAGACAATTAACTTTTAGACATTCCAAAGCAGCAGATGTTGTGCATGAGTTTTCACGTGTGACTTTGTGAGCATACGGTTCTAAGTGTGAATGAAACAAAGTGTGTTCTAGAATGTTATACTGTGTTCAACGGATCCTCCTTTGTTAATTAGATAGTGTGAGTTTACCACTCAGCTTCCCATTTATATTTACATTAGGTGTTAGGTAGTTGTATAATAATGCAAACACGGATGTGGTGTTCACATTATGTACTGTAAATTTCTCGAGAAGAGGTGGATATATTTTAGTACAGCTCTGATCAGTAGCAGGAGACTGCAGAGTTTCCAGGAAAATGACTGTTGGATTACTTCTACTGGGCTTATGATAAAAGCCTTTTCCTAGTACTTTCTCCTCATCTACCCCACTGCCTTTCTTTCATTTTAAATGTCAGTCACAGTCTACTTCTATTTTCTCGGCAAAGAAAAAGAATGGAATAGTCATGGCTTCTTAGAAAAAGTCTTGAGTCTTGTTGGAGGAGGCAGATAATGAAGAGATGGGTTGAACTTTGATGAGATAAGTTCTGATTGGTTTAGCAGTGTTTGAGTACCATGGCCTCAGCAGCTATAGCTTCTAAGAATAGGAATACAAGGTCATCCAGAGGGTGCAGGGGATTAAGTAAATCATGTAGTCATCATGACTTCGTCACATGCTGTCCTCTCTCTGCCTTTTTCAAAGAGACTGACAGATTTGGTTACTTTGCTAAAACCAAGCCTTTATTTTGAATATATTTATATTAAACTTGTGTTGGTCCCTGTTGTTAGCAATGGCTCAGGGTGGTCAGGGTGGATTACACTCCAGTCTACACTGGTGTAAATTTCTTCACACTATTCCTGGGGTCATTTATGTGCAGGGAGTGTAGGGAGTGTATAGTGATGTAACACATATTCCATGTTTTTGAGTCAGAAAGTTATGTCATTCTGTCAAATATTATGCTATTATTACATTATCAGTTGGTCCCAGTCTGTAATGTCCATTACAATTGCATTAACTGTATTTGCCTTTTTTCCAGAGAAAATCAAGTAATTCTGTACTCTTAACTAAAAAACAAATGTGAGGTCTGTGATATTTCACTGCACCTCCATGCCACTGAATTGCAAGGTAGAATAATCTGTTGAAATAGTTTTCATGCTTCATGGCAACTGGGTTCTTTCACTGTAAGACCTGTATGAGCGCTTTGGTGCATTCAGGCAATTCTAAAGCTGCTTTCACATGATTAGCATCAAAGTGCTTAACACTTCGTAAACCAGTTCTCATTTTTAAGGTTTGGAGTGTTGATGCCCAACCCACCAACTCATCTAACTTTGACTTGCTTCCTTTCCGAAGCAATGCTTGGAGTTATTATCCATGATACAGCTGTGTAGGCACATGTGGGTGTGTTTTGTTGCACACATACTTTGTTTTTATCCCTCAAAGATGTGGATTTTTCATAATTCAGAACCAAATATTTTTAGAGCTCTTTGGACCTTTTAACAGACTTCTACAATTAATACTGAAAGCCTTGTAAAATATTTAATGTGTGTATGTGTGGATGGATGTTACTGTAGATATTCAACACTTTCACACATCAGTTTAAACAATCAAAATTCAAATCAAGAGTCAACATCGGCTCACATACACATGATCACCCATAAATATTTATGTGTTTGCTTGTGCATATGTGTGCTTTACTTACTCTTTACTGCTTATTGATCCTACATGCTGCTAAACACACATTCACTCTTGCTTGGAGCAGTGGTGGATCTCTTAACAAAATTAGAATAGTTACAGAGCTGTAAAGATATAGAGTACAACTGTACGTTTGACTGGTGGAAAATGACAAATGACAGATGTTGCCACTGTTGAATTTGTGATATAATGATGCAGTCAGGTTCCTGCTTGGTTTGGCATTGAAATATTAAAAAATCGTCACAAAGGAGACAATAGAATGAGTGGAAGGTGACTCTTTTAAATTCTGAATGAAATTATACAATAGTTCAGACAAAAAATGTGGGACTCCAGATTAAATTCCAGTTTAAACTCCCAGGCCTCAGTAGGTGTAGTTACTTCCAGTATTGTTTCACATCTGTGTGGTGTGAATGTGTCTGTTGTCTTCAGCCACGTAGCTGAGCTGCTTTGCCCCCTTAACCTTACCTAACACACTAGCAGCAAGAGGGTTCCAGGTTCGAACCCCGGTCTGGGCTCTTCTCCCTGTGCCTGCGTGGGTTCCCTCCAGGTACTCCGGCTTCGTTAGGTTAATTGGCTACTCTAAATTGCCCATAGGTGAGAGTGTGTGCATGTGTGGTTGTCTTGTCTTTGTGTGTCAGCCCTGCAATTGACTGGTGACCAGTCCAGGGTGTACCCCGCCTCTCACCCATAGTCGGCTGGGATAGGCTCCAGCTCCCCCGTGACCCTAACCTAATCTAGCAGCAGCAGCAGCAGCAGGAGGGAGTGTGCTTGGTACAAAACACCTGGCCTCCCTGGTGGTGGGGCAGGAATGTGCAGGGCTGAGGTGGATGTGGGTGGAAATTTGCAACGTTCTCAGAACACGACCCCTGGTAACATTTAAAGGTGCCAGTGTCAGCAGGAAAGGAAAAAATTAGGGGAATGTGCTGCTTTAATCAAACCAGCATCTCTGTTTCTCAGCTTTCCTCTCTGTTTTCCTGTGTGTGTGCTGGGGTTGTGTGTTGTTCTGTATGCACGTCTGTGTGTGTACATTGCTGTGAAGTAGAGGGCCCTTTGTTATATAAATGAGGTAACACTGTCTCACTTCTCATAGTTTTTTTTTTTTTTTTACCATTAAGGACCCCCTTGCAATTTAAATAAACCGAAGTCGTACAAAAGCTTCGAAGCAAACAAATCAAAAAGCATCAAGTCTTTGTAATAGCTGTCACCTGTAAAGAGCAGCACAGTGCTTCCTGCAGAGATGGCTACAGGTTTCATACCAGCTGGATAGAACAAAGTTTTACGAGATGATTCAAAGAAATGGAAAAAAGCTACAGTTGTCTGTGTGTTGGGAATTAAATGATTTAATCAGCCATGTGCTTTTCGTATAATGTTGTTTTTGGTTAGACTGTGGTTAGACTGTTGGTTGAAGTATTCCTAGGACTGCTGTTGCACAGTGCACTTTGACCACAGTGAATAAATATTTGTAAATGGAATAGTTGGATGTAAATGTATTTACAGCGCTCTAGCAAGTTGTTACTTGCAGTGTTAGCTGAAAGCAGGAGACCTAAAAGGCTTTCTTCGCCACTGCTTGCCAACCACCACTGTGACCTTTGTGCTATATGTAAATTCAAACCATCAGCTTCAGCCAGAAAAACCATGTTAGCTGTAGTTACCATCATACAAATGTTTTTACCTGAAAGTTTCCATAGTTGCATTGTTTGCTTTGTTAGATTATACGTGAATGCTTGCTGTGTATATAACATCTGTGATTGAAGTGAAGATCTTATTAGTGGGCATATTGAATTCTTATGTTGGCTGTTTTATTAAGAGCATGTGTTTTTTTGTGTGTGTGTGACTATTGTGTGAAGTGTATGGATCTTCAAGAGACATTTTGTTTCCACAGCTTTTAAAATAATTGTAGTGTGATGTTGTCTGGCAGACTGAGAACCACAAAAGTGTAAATTCTGTCACATAAACACGAAGTGAAATAAGCTATATAATAAAAAAAAACAGAGTAATTGTAGCCGCCAGGGTGTTACGGTTTTAAATCCAGCATGGCCGTGGAAGTCGCACTGATTAGAGGTATGTGCTTCTAGCCAGAGGGTGTCTCACCACAAGAGTTTATATGGGACGGGGGGTTGCATGTAGTTGTCTCTCCCCTAGGGCTGGGTATCAGTTCAAATTGCAAGAATCGATGCGATTCCGGTTCTCAAGATTCAGAATCGATTATCACGATTCGATTCGATTCAATCCGGTCTGATCTTGATTCGGGTAAGTGTTATTAAAACCATGAGCTTTGAGCTGTTACCTGAATTACATGACTGTGTAGTTATGCAACCTATTAATGCTAAAAACAATGCTGTGGGGCACAATTACCAGATCCAACAGATCCAGGGCAGCAAACAGGACGCCAGAGGTGTCTATAGCTGCAGCAATGGACTGCTAATGGGACACTACCCTGGTGCATTATTAAAAATATGACAGTACTTCACTTCCATTTGGCATTCCTTGCAAATTGCTTTGCTTTTTTCAAATGTAGGCCTGCACCATATGAGCAAAATGTGTGATGTACCATGACACTCTTCAATATTGCGATGACGATATGACTTGCGATACATAAGTCAATATTTAAGTTAACTACAATAATTATTAAGTCATAATTCATGGACTGTTATTATGGGTTATGGGACAGATAATATGTAATATTTATTAATATTTTAATTTGAAGGATGAGCTCAAAATCAATAATCAATCAATCAATATCAATGCATGTGCACACACGTGTCTGCATGTGTGTTTGTGTGCGCACGTGTCTGTGTGTGTATGAGACCGAAATGACAAGCTGCCGTGTAAATAATAAATAACATAGGGCTGTTTACTTTGTTTAATAAAAGAACGAGGTATAGAACTGTTCTATAGAAAAGGTAACTTTACATGACTTCTGTTATGGTGCTATATAGAAAAGAAAATGAGCCTGTGGCCAAAACACAGCAGTCTGACCCAGTGGATGCATGGCCCATGTGTCCAGGGCTGCATCTGACTGGCCAAATGTCAGCAACTTATCGCATTTCAGACGAGCTTTTGCGATGTGTTTATCACGCACGTTCACATCGCGATGACGATGAAAATACGCTGAATCGTGCAGGCCTAGTCATTTCTGAACCCAAAATTATGCCAGATAGAAGCTTTGACCATTTTGTGTGTTTTCAAAGCCAGTGCTTTGCTAACGTTATGTTCATTGTTTGGATAGCTTCACACCACGCGTGCATGCGTGAATTCGATGACGCGACTAGTGGGGTTAAAGTTCACCGGGTGGAAATGTATTTAAAAAATCGATATTTGCACGTACAAATTTTATTTTCTTTAGAAAATAAAATGGGAATCGATTCAGAATCGGAGAATCGATTTTTTTCAACACAGGTCTACTCTCCCCTGACATGTTCCCCCTCCACCTTAAACCTTTTGAAATCACTTTCTGAGCAGTGGCAAATCATATGAACCGCTGGAAAAGCCTGATGTAACTGTACAGAATGACACTATAGAAAGTATACAATACATGTTATTAAGTTGTTGGAGGGCAAGAGAAATGACCCTGTGCATGCATTTGGCTCTGCAGGTAGAGGGAAATGCATGTTAGCAAGGTCAAGAGGGAAAGCGAGAGTGGAGGGAACTGCTCGAGAAAAGATGCACGTATAAGGATGAAGGGAGGAAGGAGAGCAAGATGAAAGAGTGGTGTAGCCACAGAGGACAAAAGGATATGGCGAGGCATATAGAACATCAGGTTGAAGTGGAGAGTAGAAGAACACAGAAGCTATTCAGGGCGAGGGGATGAGAGGAGAATGTGGATTGGATGATATTATAGTGAGGATAATATGATAGTTCGATGAGATACATCTATAGGACACAAGTGGAGTAATGACATTGTCCTGAATGAGCTGAAAAGAGCCACTGCTGCAAATGCCTGTCAGTCTCCATTATCAACTGCATCTTTGATTCACTACGGATCTCCCTGACAGGTGTTAGGTTTTTATAAATGACCGTGTGTGTGTGTGTGTGTGTATGTGGGTGTGTGTGTGTAAGTGAATGGCGGCTCCCTGGCACTGATGACTGTAATTTGCATAATGGATTCACAGGCCATACTGAGAGTTAAAGACAGCAGGAGAGGGGAAGAAGGAGTGAGAAAGGGGGGAAAAAAATGTGTTTCAAGGAAAGCTGCTGTTGAGAATAGTAGTAGTAGTGTTTCTCTCTTGTTCTGAGAAAAGAAATAGATCAGATATTCATTTTTAAATCCCAGAACTGCAGAAATTTAGTTGGTATGAGTAGGGTTGGGTCAAAAAAAAAAAAGTCAGCTGCTAGAGGTTGTACTTTACTGTGTATACTAAGGCAATTTCTTTTTTTTTTACATCTCTGATTGTGTGGACCTTTTTATACTGCAGACATTTTGCCTTGTGTAACTAATAACATAACTGTTAATAGCTGCATTGCACTGCAGTAATTGCTGGTCCGGAACATTAGTTAATGATATTAGCTCCTACTGCTCTTTCTGTGCTGTGACAACTCAGACGTGCATAAGGAAACGTTCAGGGAAAATTTCATTTTCTTCCTTCTGTAGTCTAATAATATATGGGGTGAGAAAAGCACAAACAAACTTTGTGTTTTTAAACATCAGTCAAGGAGTTCTTAATTTACTGTGAGAGATTTTTAACAGTACTGTGTACATCTTACATCTTTAACCTTTCTGTTTGATTCACCTGATTTAACCCTTTTGCCACTGTGTGATGTTTATGCTTCTGTAATATCGAAACCCAGTAAATCAACCTTGTTGTAAGCGACATGATTCACATTTTCATAGACATCTGACTCAGGATCTGATTAAAATGAAAATCTGAAGCTTTCAGTCAGTCAGCCTGTTATCACCTTCACCAGCAAATAAACAGACTGTCACACAAGTTAATTATTTAATGTCAATCACTTTCAATTTTTTATGCT
Organism: Toxotes lorentzi; assembly: GCA_037833715.1. Classification (NCBI taxonomy): domain Eukaryota; kingdom Metazoa; phylum Chordata; class Actinopteri; family Toxotidae; genus Toxotes; species Toxotes lorentzi. The sequence goes on along the minus strand of JBBMJY010000007.1, from coordinate 17,945,889 downwards.
ATAGAAAGTGATTGAGAAAAGGTTCGGTTGGAAAGACTACATTTAAAAATCAAAAAAACTTCCTGGTTAGTGAATGTTTACATTTTATGTTAATTGAATTTAATAGTGCCATCGTATTAATTTATATCTTTCAGGAAGGTCTTGTACATTGATTATAGGACTGGATAATACCAGAAGAAAATTAATAGCTGTTTCAGATTGTTTACAATACAATAAAAACAAATGTAAAGAAAGTTGCATAAAATACATGTAGAAAAAGACTGTTCATTGGATGAGCGATTCATAGTTACCAAAAGACAGACACCACAGTCAGAAGCTGCTGTTTTTCTGCAGGACACACTGACTGATGCATGACTTTCTTTTCTCATTTTGCTTTTTTTTTTGGCAAAATGGAACAAATGTACAGTTGGAGCACATTATCTTAAAGGCACCTTGTGAATTTTTCATTGTAAAAAAACATGGTTTTATATTTTTTATTGAAAAAATGGTTTCTCTGCAAGTTCAACTGAAATTACAAGTCGTTCCTTTTTGCGTTCGAATCTGCGTTAAAATTTATAGACTAGCTTGAAAGCCAATATGGGTTGTTGTTCAAAGTCTGTGGCTCTTTTTGTGTTGTCTCATGCTGTTAGCATCATCTAATGATCGAATGGTGAAAACTACTGCTCTGTGCTAAATGGCTGTAGATAAGTGTTCAGTCTATGTAGGAACGTGAACAGACAAGGCACAGTCATGAAACCAACTTGTATAAATTAGGCTTAACTTTTTTTTAAATACTGATTTTCTTCCTCAAAAAGGAGCACATGACATGCAAGTATACAAAGTAGATCTGTATGATGTAGCATAAAAAACATGCCATTTATTATTTGTTTGACTTTAAAGCTGCCATCTGTTAAACACGGCCCATTAATAGCATCTAGTGAAAGCTGTGGCCAAACACGTCTACTTTCACAATGCTAAATTAAAATACAGTAAAATTTAATTTTGACAAATCCTTGGTGCTACAGATTGGGGCAGTATTCCATTTTTTGGTAGCACAACTTTATCATTTATGTTGAAATTTAAAAAAAATAAAATAAGGATGTGTAGGGAGTTGAGGACTGGACTGGACTGGTTTTTCTAATCAATAGTCAGGCAGACTGACGCAGACTTTTCATTCATGCACTTGGAGAGGCTTATTCCACAAGCGCTCAGTGAAGTTCAAGCATAGGTTTGCAGATGTCTCCAAGTCTGTATCACCGAATTGTGATGAGTGTGCTACAGCATCAACAATCATCCAGTGAGAATTGTCTTACAAATCTTGAGCAGTTGAGAAGCTTCTTAAGTTTGTCATTAATTTCTGAAACATGTCAGTATTTTTTTCTAAAGGCAGTTGCATTCGCTGTGACTTTTCTAAAGAAATGTTGTACAAAAGCTGAAACAAAAGTCAAATTTTTGGAGACAAGTATGCAACAGAATTGTCAAAGTGAAAGAAAGCCATTTTTCAGTAATCATGCTAAACCTCAGATTAGAAAACCTTTATTACACTGTTTGGGTCTCTTCTCTTAAAAGAGACTATACTGTAGCAATCAGATTACAAGCAGCACTATATAACTTTACCATTAGGCACGGCCATATATGGCTACCCCTAAACGAGGTCAGAGGTCAGTCGCTGCCCACATTCCTAAAGCTACAGCTTCCCTGGCACCCCACCTCCCCCACATAGACACTTTAAATGCTTTGTTTAAATTCATCACATACACACACATTCACACTGAACAGCACTCTGCCTGCTGTACATAAAATAAGTAGAATAAAAGTGATTTTTGGGGTGGTTGAATGTGGGCAGGGGAGGGTGAATGAGGGAGGGTGTAGGTGTCTAAAGAGGCACAGGATCTAAATAGACAGAGGATGGGTGAGTGTGGCACAGTGGAAAGAAAGACATGGAACAGGAAGTCTTTTTTTTTTTTTTTTGTCCAGGCTCCGAGCAGATCTTGGATCATAGCTTAATACCAAGCATACCTCTTTCTTTATGAAGACAGAATAACTAAAATATTGCACTGGGTCAGGCCAGGTTTTAGTCTGTGTCATGCAGACATCCTCTCTGTTTAAAGTGCATGTTTCATTCCTGTGTTCTTATTTAAACATATGTGGAAAGAGAGAAAGATCTATGAGGGATTTTAAGTAGTTTTTTTCCGGTCATTTATTATGAAAACTGCAATCTCTCTCTGTCTCTCTTTCTCACTCTCTCTCTCTCTCACACACACACACACACACACACACACACACACACACACACACACACACACACACACACAC
>JBBMJY010000007.1:17912853-17929962 GCA_037833715.1 Toxotes lorentzi | reverse complement strand
GTGTGTGTGTGTGTGTGTGTGTGTGTGTGTGTGTGTGTGTGTGTGTGTGTGTGTGTGTGCGCGTGCGTGTGTGTGTGCGCGCGTGTGTGTGCGCGCGTTTGTGTGTGCGCGTGTGTGTGTGTGCGCGTGTGTGTGTGTGCGTGCATGAAGATACATGTGTTAACCTGTAGGAGGACTCTCGAGATGCCCTTATTTGGATCAGTCTCATAAAATCAGATAAAGTCCATCTCTGTGTAAATAACTATCTGCACTGTACTTTTACTATGTCAGCAGGGCTATTTTGGTGTGTGTTTGTATCCAAGTGCACAGTGTATAAATATTACTGACAAGTGTGTATGTGGCTGCTGGTGAATAATTCTGCTTGTGTAGTCATGCTGTGGAAGCGTTATGGTGTCTCTAAGTTTCTCTCAATCAATATTTTACAGCGCTGGCTCGATCCCAACAAGCCCGTCAGGAAACAGTTAAAAAGTAGGTGAAATCCACAACACATCACCTTAACTAACCAGTCCAGTTCCATTTTATCTGACATCCGCAAGTCATAACGCCAAGCAAGTTCACTCAAGACTAACTTTGAATTTCTAAAATGTAGCAGCTGGTTGAGGCATTAGTCTGCAGTCTGGCCTCAGTGATGGTTAAAAATCTACACTCTTACCTCAAGCAAAAGTCTCCAGTCCACACTTATTGTGATTTAAAATTCTAAATCTGCCTGAAGCAATTATTAAACTTCATCTCAACTCTGCTCTTATTTTTGATAATGAGTAATTGAATTTGTAACATGTAGAATTCAGAAGCAGATCTAGTGAGATCTGCACTCCTCCTCCAGCAATGATTGAACTGTGCTTCAACTCTGTTTTTCCGCTGACTGATTGACTCATTGAGGAGTAACCACAGGATATTGTCATTATAGATGTAGCTTATATAAAACTAGATGTTGAAGCTACATTCGTAATGCTGGCAGCATGTTTTGCTATGTGTAGAAAATGTGTCAGAGTGAATGGAGAATATAGATGAATATTTCACACGTTTTCAGATGCATCTTTAGGTTCATAGATGAGTACATATAAAACATCAAACGTACTATAATCAAAATAGCAGCCAGTGTTTTCTAAATCAATCATTTGACCACACACTATACATACATCTTGTACGGTATATTAGCTTACATTTCACTTACAGTTTCTATCCAGTGACTGGTCTGCCAGGTTGTGTTTTTATCCCTCTAACTGTTAATCATTCTTTGTTCCAGGAGGGTCTCCCCATAACTTGAGCTTCAGAGTCAAATTCTTTGTGACAGACCCTGGTAAACTTCAGGAGGAATACACGCGGTAAGACTCTGAACTTAACAGAGAAAAACAGTGACACACTGATCATCACTCACATAAATGCTCAGTATCATCTGTTGGTAGGGTGTGAATTTTGGGAGGGTGTTATTGTGTGAAAGCATTCGTTAAGAGGCTGCAAATCTGAAAAGGACGGGCCTGTATTGCTGTTGCTGTATCACTATTGAAATACTTTGTCATTATATTAAACTGCCACTGAAGGAAACACTTGGTATAATTATAAATCATAATATAAAAAGTGGTTTTCTAAAATAATGTTTGGGATCTAAGGAAAAAAAAGCTTTTATGTTTTGTATCAAGTCCATAGTCCAATCCACAGTTCTGCAAACATAAGGTCTGCAACGCTACTCTACATAAACAAGGTGCAGAGGAGGTGTCACAGCGCTCTATCGTCTTTTCTTGCCTGGTGTTTATTACAGCCTCTCAGCCATAGCCTCGCTCCCCGAGCCTTATCAACACTTTGCATACAGCTTGTAACAGTGAATAGCGAGCCTTGGATCTGACATGCTGATCTGGTGTATTGTGCGTTCAAGTTACGACCAAAGCACACTCCTGGAGAGCTTTGTCTCACACCATGTCTGTGACATTCGTAGTGTCAGCAGCGCTTTGTTAAACAGTACTGAAATCAAAAGCAGTAAAAGTGAGTTTTCATCCTCAAGTTCAATAAAATGAAGCTATTTACATTTTTTTCTGAAATACCTTTTATGAAAGAAAATCTGCTTTATGTCTGTAGCCGCAAATGAGCTTATTGTACCACCAATTAGACAAAATGCTCTGCTAACAAGTGTTCATTAATTTTACATAACGGGCACTTTCATTAGATGTGTCCCCATTATAACTGGACCAGCAGTCCTTTATTGGTTGCTTGTCTTTACATCACATTATATTCTGTTCAAGCAGAGGTAATGGTTCACTGGTCTCATATCCTGATGCAATGTGTTGTCCCCCCTCAGGTACCAATATTTTCTTCAGATCAAGCAGGATATATTAACTGGAAGGTGAGTATGTCGTCCCTCTTTGTATTACATGTTACTGTATAAAGAGGGAGGAAGCGTATGACTGGAGGACTTTGTATATAAACATATACAATATGCACAAGGTCACTGAGCAGTTGTAAAAACACACACAGCATCTTTATTTTTTTTTGTCTGTAAAAATAAGCATGACTGCCTTTTCTCTCTTGGTTTCTCAGGTAATAGATAATAATGTTATTGATAGTGATGCATTTCTGTGTTACTATTATTATAAAGAAGTTTAATCTCTGCTCTTTGAAAAGAACTATAATGTCTCTTGTATTGACCCAAGGCTAAATCATCTGTATATCTGCCTGCTTCCTGTGAATGTGTGTGTGTCTCCCTGTGCCTTCCAGGTTGCCCTGTCCACACAACACAGCCGCACTGCTGGCATCCTATGCTGTTCAATGTAAGTAGTGCTCCCTGGATACACCCACTCTACATAGCGATGGAAAGGCAATTCATTAGGCCTCTCTTTAGCTACACACACTGTTAAATGTAATGACTGTGGTTGCTACAGTGCATTTATAGTTGGTGCTCTGGAGCCATTACGATTCAATTATGTTGTATTGTGATATTTGATATTAACTTCAGGCATATAAATATTTTATCAGATTGTGGCTTGTTTTTCTTGCAGTAAGGACTGGTCCACAATCAGCCTTATGGGCCAAATATTGTTCAGAGGCAAATGGAAAGATGCTAGGCTAGGGTGATGGCGACCATACAGCCCAGTGGATGTTTAGCAGCTGGAGTTAACAGGCATTATCGTTTCATTTCTTCTGTTTCTGTTGACTACAAAAAACCTGTGAGTCTGTTATTGTTTTTTTCAGTGCTGACAGAAGAAATAAATAAATGTTTTAGATGTTCACTGTGTGATTGAGTTTACGCGTTCTAGAGTTGTAGATGAAATTTCCATAAATAGTCTCAACTCTTTAATTATAGAAACCCAAATATTGCTACACTCATGCAGCTGGCAACCAAAAAAATGTTGTACTCCAAACCCACTGGTTAAAAGCAGACCTACAGACCAGTCTATGCCAGTGGATGGTGAGCCTCAGTGCTAATCTCATCTACTGTTGTGATTTAGTGTTTGGGTTAAATGCTGACTGGGCCCTCTGTCATCAGAATAATGACTCCTGACACACTGGTGTGTCTCACTCGCACTTTCTCTTTTACTGCTGCTCATTGTTTTTAAGCAGCCTGTTTTGCTCTCTGTCTGTTTCTTTTTTTTTTTTTATCTCTGTTTAGTCTTTCTCATCCCTTTCTGCTTATCCCCTTTTTTTCTGGCTCATAAACCCCCCTCTCTATCCCCGTTTCCCTCTCTGGCGCGTTTTGTTGGGAATTTGCACTGCTGCAGTATATAGGTCAGGGAAGAGATTTGGCCTAGACTACCAACATCATGACAGTACTGCTTTTACACACACACACACACACACATACACACAGACACAGACGCACACAGTCTGCAGCTAGGTCCATGTTGTCACTTCGCTCAGTGCCAGCCCAGATTATGAAGATAAATGTTTGCTTTTGGAAAAACGGCTTCAAGCAGCTGCTATGCTGCTAATTCAGTTATCTCGGCCCAAGTGCCAGCACTGATCACTCTAAATCCCACACTAAAGCTTTGCATTCTCAAAACACCACAAATCCCACCCAGCAGACCTAAATTCTTGTTTAAAATTGACCAAATACTGTCTGGAAACCATAGCAACCAGTTCCTTGGAAAGAAAGGCATTTTGGTAACAAAGAAAACCATATATGCGTGTGTGCGTGTGTTGTTTTTTGTTTATTTTAAAGCAGTAGATGTGGGCTTTAATTCAGCCTTTCATTTCTAATGTTGCATCACTGAGCATGTTTACGTCTTTAAAGCTGGTTTTCATAGTTGCATAGTGTTTTATTATTTATTATTTTTTGTCCAGTGCTAATTGTGAGTAAAGGGGAAGCACACACCCACATAAACATAAATGCATGCACACATGGACCAAACTGCCCACAACAAATGTAAATCCATCATCACCAATGTAGAGTTGAACGTCTTGTTGACGTTAGATGAATATAAACAGAGATATCAGGTTATCAGCTAGTCTTTGTGCCTCATTGGCTTTAACATTAAACATTGTTAAAGTAATAACAGCAACATAAAATAAAACCAACATTACCACAGTGTTCTGAGACATAAGCTATCCACTGTACATATATTTCTCCCTGGGGCTGTGTGCACATCAATAAGCGAGTGAGCTTGAATTGATTTGCTGGTCAATATGCTTAGGCTACCAGCTAGTAGGTTTGTCCAGGGACTACTTGAGTGAATTGATGCTTTTGAGCTTCAGCTGCTAGCTTTGGGGATTCAGCTCGTGCTTTCACACTGTGGGCTCTGAAAACTAGCAGAGATCTGGGAATCATTTCACTCTTTATGGTTGTTGCTGTTACCTACAATTATTCTTTTCTTTATCATCAAAACAGCTGTGTTTTTTGCTTTATTTCTAACATATCAAAGCCTCTGGCCATCTGCTATATGAAGCACTCATAAGAGAAGGGACAGAACATGAATGGTAATCTGATGTATAGTTTCCATTTATGTTTCAAACTGGTCTTTTCAGATATTCACACACAATCACACACACACAAAATAGGGTGGTGTTGCCTTCTAGCTTTGCTGACAAATCTGCAAGCACATGTAGCAACACATACAGACACATTTGGCCACTTGAATACAACATCAAATTAAAAAATAATGTGGTATTATTGCTTTTAATTTCCTGATGTTGTCAGTATCCTTAGCAGGACGCCTTTCCATATGGTGATAATGTACACATTTCTTAATATGAAAGGATTGTTGTTAAAATTTACAGTTAGTGTGAAGATTCAGAGTGATTGTTCCAACACCTGTTTCCTGTGTAAACAAATTCACACCACAGAATAACTTAAATCGCAGGAAGATTGTAAAGTTTGAGAAGATGGCTGTTTGAGGAAGTGCAGAGAAAGAATGTCACTTAACAAGTGCCAGCTTAACTAAACATAATGAAAGAAAACAACATATCTGTATGTCAGTGGTGGTTTGGTCGTTTAATAATGAGCCAGAATATACAAACATTTGTATCCTGAAGATGTTTACCAGTGGAGATGGTCAAGAGCAGAAAATGGTACCTTTTACTGATCAGCAGTTTAAATTATAGGAAATTGTTTACCAGACCAGTATTTGCTTGTGCTGTGTTTTAGTCTTTACTGTCTTTTAAAATTTTCTGTTTGCTTCTACTATGATATATTTTTTTTATTACATCTGGTAGGACTGATTTCTTTAGAATGCAGGAAAACAAGATTTAAGTGATCAAATATTATATATTGCATGATATTAATGTTTTATTTTCAGCATTTCATTTCATTTCATTATTTATTTAATTTTATTTTATCACATTACACTAGGTAAATTCACTCCGGTCTACTGTACATCATCATACAAAAAATCTATTTATTCCTCTCTGTCAACCCAGATGTTGTCTCATTATCTGTGTCTTTCTCTTCTCTGCCTGTTAAATTATTATATGTCCATTGTAAGTCTCTCTCTGTCTCTGTTTGTAGCTGAGTTAGGGGACTACAGTGAAACGGAGCATAGTCCAGGCTATCTGTCCGACTACTGCTTCATCCCCAACCCTCCACAAGACTTCCACAAAGAGGTCTCCAAACATCACCAGCAGCACAGGTACGCTGAGACCCACACAGACACACACAGACACACACAGACACACACACACACACACACACACACACAGAGGATACGGCGTGATCTCACACATACTCAAATGCATGTACAAACACAAAGGGACTGACACAGGGACCTGAAAAGATTACTGTATGTCCAGATAAAGTACTGAGAATTAAATGTGAGCTTTCGCATTTTCTTAATTGTTTTTCTTTGCCTCTTTACCTTCTTCATACGTCTCTTTAACACACTCTATCTCTACCTATCCTCCCATCCTTCTACGTCTTTGTACCCTCCTCTCTCTCTTTCTCAGCGGTCTATCTCCTGCCCAGTCAGAGTTTAATTATCTGAACACAGCACGCACGCTGGAGCTCTACGGGGTAGAGCTGCACTATGCAAGGGTAAGTCAGGTTTTATTTCATGTTGTCTGTTTTGGTGTGTGTCTTAAAGGCTGCTGTGTATATCGTTTCTGCTTTTGTGTGTGTGTGTTGCATTTTACCTAATGTGTATTTTTCCTTTTTTTTTGCCCTTGGAAACCCTGCATCCTGTTAGACATAGCACTTTATCCGTATATCTGGCTCTAGCCTTCTGTCTCCTTCCCCTCCCCCACTAAAAGAAGATAATCTAGTTCATATCCACCTCCAACAATTGTGATCAGAATTGATATCATGGAGTCCCAAACTGGGGAAGGTTTTCCCTCCCCCACTGTCACACTGTTTTCATTCCACCAGCAGCTAAGAAGCCAAGCATCTCTTTAACCTCTACTCTTGGTTCGAGGCAGGTCTATGTTCATCAGTGTCTACATGTTATAACCATGAGGCAGCCTATCCAAAATTTACTTGGCTCTCTCTTTTTTTTTTTTTTTTTGCTTGTGCTTTCCTCCCTCTCTGTGTCCCTGTTCAGTTCTACTCCCCTGCCACCACCTTCACTAAACACACACAGTCTTTTTTCAACCTTCACACCCTCTGTTCTCTTCTCTCTTCAGGACCAGAGCAACACAGAGATTCTCATCGGGGTGATGTCCGCTGGCATTGTGGTTTACAAGAACAGGGTACGGATCAACTATTTCCCATGGTGAGTGACACACACATCCATAACATAAGACTGCATGTTATTAAGTATCCAGGTGTGTGGGAGTGGAGCTGTTCAGAGTGAGAGAGAATTTGTGGATGGTTTTGCTGAGAGCTTTGAGACCAATAATGATCATATCAGATTTGTCACAGTTCAGTTTTAGGAGGTTGGCTTGAATCCATGATTTAATTTCCGTGAGGCAGTTGGTCAGGGTAGAGTGAGGTGCAGTGGTGATGGATTTAATGAATCTGTAATCTTAGCAGTGGAGATCATGACGACGGATGATATTACTGAGGGAGAGCATGTGGAAAACTGAACCTAGAGGACCAAGTACTAAACCACCTTGGGACAAAATTTCTCTTGCTAAACAGAAAGTTTGTCTGTGTTTGGGTTGGAAGGAGAAAGTACAGAAAGAGAGATCACAACTGAACCAAAATGTACATGATTTTTGAACAAGCATGTGTACCTGTAAACAAACAGTTGTTTCAGCGACTCGGTGCGAACTGTGAAAGGAGCGTGTGATTTGAAATTGAGCAGTTTCAGTTACACCTTGCCCAGCAAGGTTTTTGAAAACCAGCTGCTTTAGTGAAGCTACTGTGGCCAGCGGAAAACCTGGCAGCTCTCAGGTGTGAATGAGTTGATCTGTGTGGATGAGAAACATAGCACTGCAAAGAAAAAGAGCATTCTTCATTGATGTTTTCATACTAAAACAGTCCAGCTCCACTGGGAAAAAAAAAAAAAAGCTGAATCTTTACTGCCTTGCTTTCAGTTGTTCAAGCTGTAATTGTTGACAAGAACAGAGAGAGTGCCTCTCCTCCCAAGCCAGATTTCCCCTGATCTGGGGAATCAAACTGTGTTGTGATTTTCTTGTCACAAACCCACCTCTGTGTCTGCTGCCAGCTCCACTTGAACGGCCTCCAGGAACCTTTTTTTGCTGAGAAATGAGCTGCGTAATATTTTGGTAACCTCTCACATAGTCATTATTGACATAGCATATAAATGTTTAAGCCTCAGTTGATCTTTTCTGGAATTATGAATTACCTGATCTGACAGATTTTTCTCTGTGGGAAGGATTCGTGTCGAACTAGGTTTACAGGAAATATTACAGGCATCAAAGGCGCTCGCTCTCCTCCTTCTCTTTGTGCGTCTTTTTCTCTCTGTCTAATTTCCTTTCTTTCCTCACTCTGTATGTCTCATGGTCTCGTTCTCTCTCTCCAAAGCATCGATTCTTGGAAATCTCCCATACTCTGCTGCTGCACTGTGGGATTCTAAATGTTAATGGGTGCCGGGGGTGGGAGAGTAACTACTCAAACCCCTGTAACTCCGGAAGATGAATTCACTCGTGTAGGCTTAACACACACATGCACAGCCTGACCAAATGCACATAGCAGCTGGTGTGTGTGAGTGTACATATGTGTGTGGACATCAGTGCATGTCTTATAACAGTAAGATGATTGTGCTTAGTTTGAGTGTGTGTGTGTGTGTGTGTGTGTGTGTGTGTGTGTGTGTGTGTGTGTGTGTGTGTGTGTATGTATGATTTACAAAATGAAGGATTTTGACTTCCTGAAATTGTGGGGATCAGATTCATAAACCTACGGAGTGCCAGCCTCAAGTATGGGGACGAAAAGCAAAACCATGAAATTTTTCAAGACTTGGTTGACTGATTATCAGCCTGTAGTCACCATCCTGTGGTCTTGAGCCTTATAAGTAATGCTGCTGGGAGCTCTCTGCACTTTTTGTTTTAAGATAATGTTGAAAAGTTCTCTTTTATTTAAACGTATGTTTAAAGGCATTTCAACAAAGTTTTGCATTATTCAAATTTTTCAGGTTCCAGATATCGATTATCAGTCTCCTTGATTACTAACACTTGGCATCAGTATCAGCCCTGTACAAACCATATCAATGAACTGCTTGTTAGAATAAGTCTCTATGGAATAAACACAAGTCAATGCAGATTCGTCCTAAGTGGAGAAAAAACACTAAATGAAGTTTGTGTGTGCGTGTGCTTATCCAGTCAGTTGAGCTAAATTTAGAGACCAACAGTGGTGTCCCCCAACAGCTGTCCACTACCATGTGTGTGAGAGAGAGAGAAAGACAAGCACATAATAATCAATAGAGTCTCTCAGCCCTGCACTCTCTGATTTTCTTTTCTCTGCCTCATCCATAATTTTTCCTCTTTCTTTTTGTCAGTTGACCTGTAAGACAACACAGGGTCAACAGAGATGGAGTCTCTGAAAAACCAGAGAGACATTTAGATTTTTGCCTCTTTCCTATTTCTGTTCACAGCAGCCTGACAAATGAGCCGCACTTAGATGGGGCATGACTCACACCCTGCCTAAGCATGTGTGTGAATGTGTGTGTTTGTCCATGCAAGTGTGTGTGAGTAAGTATGTAAAATATATTTAGCAGGGAGCGATGAGTCACAGCACCAACAGAGCTCTAGGAAAGGATTATGTTTCTCTGCTGCTCATCAGCAGACCTCTTACTGTGGTCGCGCGTGTGGAGTCTTCTGATTCAAATATTATTTTATACCGTTTCTGCTTCTTCAGATGCATGACTAGATAATACACAGATTGATGAGAGGATATAGGTATCATTGAACCCCTGGAAGAGTCCACTGCTGTAACACTCTTGTAACCCGTACCCTCCAGCCATGGAAGAAGGAATGGGTCGGAGGTCAAATGAACAGTTGGGATGTGACTCAGGGGTCAGCTTACTTGAAGAACTGGTGATTCATTGAGAAGTTTGCTTTTCAATCATAGTGGTTGATTCCAGAAAGAGAAGTTTGTATCTGCTGTGCTTCTGTCTGCGTTGCCGGTTCTGAATGCATCAACTCGCCTGTATAGTTCTTAGAAAATGGTGGGTTGGATGAGTATGTATGACTGAGCATGGCTAAGCCACAACATGACATAACACAAAAAGACTTTATTTTATACTTCAACCTTTGAGATACCACTGATATCCTGGATGAGTCATTACATAACTTTTTTTTTTTCCATAACATTTTTCACCACTGGTGCATGCTTTCTACTGAGAGTGTATTTATGTGGAAAAATGAAACATCAGTGTCTCAGTACAGGTGATGGGCTCACTGACTGCAGATACACTAACTGCCCTTTGGATTTTTTTTTTTCCTTTTCCTGCTTCCAGGTTGAAAATAGTGAAAATCTCCTTCAAGTGCAAACAGTTCTTCATCCAGCTCAGACGAGAGGCGGTAGGTGTACACACACACACACACACACACACACACAAAATGTGTGTAGTATTTAGGGGGATCTATGTGCGGTAATAGAATATGATATTTATAATTATGTTTTCATCAGTGTATAATCACCTGAAACTAAGAATCGTTGTATTTTCTTTAGTTTAAAATGAACCCTTCATATCTACATAGGGAATGGGTCCTCTCCAAAAAGCCTACCATGATTCTACTGGAGCCCAGAACAGACAAACCAAACACTGTGTCTTTTTCACTGGCTTTTCTGTCTTTACGTTACCTGAAGGCCTCCATAGGTACTCCCAAGTGCTTGAAAAGACTGCGGTCTGTAACCTCACTGCTAGATGCCACTTAATCTTACACACTGGTTCTTTAACCCTCTGCTGTCCGTGTTCTGGTTGACTCTGTTTTTATCCCACATTGTCCTGCATTATTTGTTTGGCATGTAGATCTCTTTCTGTTCCCAGGGAACAAACAATTGTTGACAGCTGACTCTTCGCTGTCAACCTGATTTGAATTTGAAATCTTGGTTGACCTGCCTACTGTTCATCCAATCGATTGGTGGTTGCGGGTAAAAAAAAAAAAAACCCTGCACATTATCTCTAGATAAATGATACAGTAGAAAACAGCTTAAAGTAGTAGTGGATTTTCACTGATGTACACACTCTATATCTTTTCTGCATGTCAAATGAATTACTGTTGAATTTAAATGAACTGGCTTAACACTGGTCAGCTACTGTCACCTCTCATGCTGTGTGCCAAAATGTCATTCAGTGTCCCACTAACTGTCTCCCTCTCCTCCCTGGACACAGACTGAGACTCGGGAGACGCTGCTGGGTTTCAACATGGTCAACTATCGGGCCTGTAAGAACCTGTGGAAGGCCTGTGTGGAGCACCACACTTTCTTCAGGCTGGAGCGGCCCATCCCACCACAGAAGAACTTCTTCGCTCACTACTTCACCCTGGGCTCAAAGTTCAGATACTGGTAAGAAGGAGAGGATACATAGATACATTCACAGAGGAACATGGAGGTAATGGACAAAGCACACAGAGAAAAGTCTTGCTTTGACATCCAGACATACACATATACAGGGAGCAGACCTGTGGACTTACCTGTCTTTCCTTCTGTCTGACTCGCAGCATTAGTCCCACTTCTAGTAAACAGCAACCAAAGAACGTTTGTTTGGAAGCTGATGCGCTTGTTTCGTTTTGGTTGAGAGGCTGAAACACTGGAAGGGTAGTGGGAGCCTCTCATGCTATCATGCCTCAGAGAAATACAACTTAATTATTCATAGGTTGCTTCAGAAATGGAAAAAAAGAACTTGTTTGTGTTTGGCATGAATCATTTGTGTCCGTGTGCAAGTCGCTTCACAGACCCTCACTGCTGTTGCCTCTCCCTTCTCAAACAAAACGCTTCTTTTAATTGCTTTAATTGCCTGCTTTCAAGTTGGAAAGGGGACTGGGAACTTAAAATGACTTATACAAACATTTTTCCCCTTGCAGGATTGTGACAACTTTGTTTCACTTCAGTGGTAGCAATTTCGTTGTTTCCTTTTTCTATGAAATGTGACTGAGAGCTGAACTGAGAGTCTGATGTCTTGTGATGCATTATTGAGCAGCAGTGATGCAACGTGAATGAGCCTCGCTCTGATGTTTGGCTTGAAGGTCTGTGTGTGTGTGTTTGCCCTTGAGATATTGACTGACTGTCTGACAAGAATACACTTTTGAAGTATGAATTTGTGTGGTTCGCATGTTGTTAACAGTGTATCATATGATGAAATGTCCATTTTGAATTTGCTGTTCCTGGCTGGCAAACTATGCTAAACTCTTCAATACTTGTTCATTTTAAGGCAAAATGTTTCAGAAATATTTGATTTTACCAAAGTAAAACTTATTATCACAGAGAAAAACTGTATTTTCAGCCTGTTTCACTTCATCTAAAGTTTTATATTTTGTCAGGACAGTGCACTGACTGTTGTTTCTGTCTGTAGCGGGCGGACAGAGGTGCAATCTGTTCAGTATGGAAAGGAGAAAGGCATCAAGGACAGAGTATTTGCCAGGTAATGGACATGTCTGCCTTGGTTAGTTTAATCTAACGAGACTCTGGGTGTAGATAAACTCCACATGAACTTTGAAGTATTACTGCCCGTGTTGGGCTGGAAAACCGTAATCTATTATTCATCACACATTACTCATTGAAAAACTACTTTACATTATTTTAGTATTTACTCACAAGCAAAAGCAAAAGTACATTACTTGTGACTTTTCCAACTCAGGTGTCAGCTCAGTCAGCGGGTGCCTTTAAGGTCCAAATCCTCTACACCCACACATTGCTTCTGTTTTATTTAACGTGTGTAGAAATAGATAACAAGCCTTTGAGCTTTACTATCAGGTAGCCCAGCAATCTGGAGGAATTTACTGACCAGAAGCGCGGTAACTCACCATCCAGCTCTAAAAATAACTTGGTGACTCCTGAATGTTTGCGTACCTATTAGCAAACCACCTCAGAACACAAGACAACTTTGGAATTACCTCTGTGTTTTGATAGAGGCTTCACAGCCTCACCCCACATAACTAGCACATCCCAGACCAGTCTGATCACTGAACCTGGAGTGAGACCAAACTGATATCAATGCTCCACCCACAAAACACTGAACAAGCCAACCGCAAGTAATGGAGCGTTTAGTAACTGTAATGTAATTTTCAAATTGTAATCTCTAACACTACTCGCTACTGAAAAAAGTAATCAAATTACTGTAAGACAACTGAGTAAATGTCTTGGTCTAAGCAGGTCTCCGAGCAAGCCATTGGCCAGAAAGTTGGTGGGTGGAACTGACTGGGAGTCGGTCAGCAGGAACAGCCTATCAGATGAGAGACTGGAAACCCAAAGCCTGCCCACTCGCTCACCGCCTGGGACGCCCAATCAGTGAGTCCAAGTTTGAGGGTCACTTCAGCTTCACTTTGTACAATTATGGCAGTGGAAATTTAAATACAGTCATGCTCAAGACAGCATAAATTGAACTGAGTAAGTGTTTTATACTTTAAGCTAAAAAGGAAGCCAAATACAGTTTTAAAGTAACTGCAGTTTTTCATCAATGTTTCTAGAAAAAATAAAAATCCTGTCATGGGTGAGTGACTTTACTCTGTTTGCTGTTATTAGGAAACCTTCTCTGAAAAGGTTACCTATCTTGGCTTAATGAGTAGCCAGGACTGCCAACTGCAAAACAGACCATGTATTACGGGAGTCATTTCAGGACTGTATTGGCAAACATTTATGCTGCAGATGTGTTTCTGAGCAAGTGTCTGTTTATCCCAGAAGAATCAAGAAAACAAAACCTCATGCCTGTTCCTTGTTTGCTTTGGTAGTTTACCATGTAGATCTTTGCATTAGTCAGGTATCTGAAATTTTTAATTTTACAATATGAAATTGGTAAAATTGTGATTTTAATCAGGAACTGTCTGATCAAAGTATTAGTAATTAAGAGTACGGTTGTGAGTTGGATGCCACTTTTTGAGTACCTCTGTGTTTTACATCTGAAGCAATGGACACATCTCCATAGGTACCAAAAATTATAAGGTAGGTATTCCCAGCCCTATAACTTATTATGCCTTGTACGTGTGATTTTCACAGGAACTCGCTGTTTGTGCAAGAGGGCACACGACTACGCCCGTCGTCCGTTGGCCACCTGGTCGATCATGTGATCCACGCTTCACCCAGCTTACCCGTCTTCTCCTCCAATCACAAGTCAGCATCGTCCACGCAGGCCAACAGCATCAGTCTGGACTCTACACCGTAAGTGTCACCTCACAGCTGCTGGATGCTAAATAAAATTCTGACTTAGGCAAATCAGTCCACCATCATTCTCATCTTTCCATCTGTTCTTTATTTTTTTTTCCCCTTTCTTCCACTGCATTTTTTTTTGATGCACATCCCGCCCATTTTCTTTAAAGCTGTTTGCCTTTGGGGAAAAAAAAAATCAACCTCTAACTTGGTGGCAGAGCAGTAGATTTCACTATAAATTCACTGCCTCATAAATAAAGCACCCCCCAAAAAAACAGCTGCCCTTTAATTTTGAAGTTAAATTTTACTCATCAGTGTTAGTGCCACTCTGTCTGAGTCTGTTGCTGAGTTGACTGGTTTTTAAATGTCTGTCTGTGTCTGTGGCTTCTCCCAACAGTTTACACCCTCACACAGTGTCACTTAGCTGGCCCCATTGGAAAGATGAACCCTTTGAAAAACAGCCTGTAAAATGTGTTTATAGTGGGTAGCAGGGTGGAGAGGTTGTACTGTACAACAGGGCTGAACTAGGAATTTATCTGCGTGTGCATGTTTTCTAGTTTTCTGCATGTTATTGTGCTCACACACTGTTAACTAATATAGTTCCACACTGATGCTTCAAATCCTTAAAGTCTCTAGGTTAAAACTTATGTGAGTTTTGAATGAGTTTTAAAACTCTACATACAAAAATCATACATTCTTCTTCTTCTTAAGATGAAAATCCTCTGAAAAATCCTGGGATATTAACTAGAGTTTAGTCAAGCAAAAAAAAAAAAAATACTGAGCTCAAAATGGGCCATGGATCTAAAATGCACATGTGCTGTGTGCCTGACCTGGCTTGTGCTTGTGTTTTATGTATGGCATGTATCCTCTGTTGACACAGCAGGAGCGTGTGTGTGAAATAGAGAAAATAGAGTTGGAGAGGTGGAACATTTCTCAGTTGGAAATCAGAATGGTTAAGTAACATTACAGTGGTAGTTCCGCTGCCTACAAAGCCAAACATGGGCCAAGTTGTTTGCTCATCACTCTGTCACAGAGCCAAAAGATGAACACTCATATTGTCCATGCATGTTATTTTAATGGCTTTATCTGGTTTATTCATTGTGGTAGTCATGATAACCCTTCTCCAGTTTAACTTTTTAAAACATCGCATTTTATGATTTATTAATTATGTGTTTTAGAATTACGTTATTTCAATGTTAAATGATGAACCTTCACTTTCAAGCATGTCTTAGTCAATCATCAACACGTTGTTGATCTCAGAACTACGCTCAGCTTATAGCAAAAAAACTATTTGCCATAATGTTAGGATGTAAGATTAAACTGAGCTGTTTACATGATACCTTGACTTCAATTTTCTGTAAATGGGGTTGAGTTGGACAAGCACTCTGTGTCAAATGAAGGTTTTGCCAGTTTCAGTTTTAAAGTCCCAAATTTGTGAATTAATTTTTTTCTTAATTTTTTTTTCCTTAAAAATGTTTTACTCTCTATAGAGAACATTAGTTTATCCTTCGTCTGGGTCATGAAAAACCCGAGTATGAGAAAAGAAATCCTTTAAAGACTCAATTCTGTGGGAGGACCGGACCTTCTTAATCTTAAATATTACTGCTGGGCGGCAGATATTCAGAAAATATTTCACTGGTTGCAACTTCCAGAAGTAGATTATTGTCAAAAGAACAAAATTCATGTTATCATCTCTCTTAGCTTTGGTGTTTCCAGTTACATCCTCTACCAATCCCATCACAATATTTATGTAAAAGATTTGGTCCTAGTCCAGATTACATTTAGGTTTTGGGGAGCTACATATTTGAAAATTGTATGAAATAACTACCTCTTTGCCTCACATGGGTTAGCCTTGTCTTGTTGGTGGGAGTCAGGCATACCTAATCTTAAAGATTTATATACAATGACTGTGTATTTGTGATGTTATATTTTCAAGTCAATTACTTTGCTCTGGCTCATAATCCAAATTTTCCAAATGTTCCTCCAAGATTTTCCTCCAATTAAAACTAAATTAGAATCTGCTTTGTCTCCCACAGGGCCACAGTTATACGCTATATTGGTTCCGCACTTGAGCGATACAAGAAAGCCATAACCCTTGGACACACTCTCTATAATGTTCTGTTTTTAGTTGTGCAGAGTGAAAATGATCTGTTTAGCAAACCACGGCATATTGCAGCGATGGCTTGTAAAACGCAGCGTCTTTATTTCCTTGACGGTATCAGGGAACAAAAAGGTACAATTATACAATACACTGTAAGACAACATTGCATGCAACTATATGCTATGTGATGATAAATGACTTTGTATGCTATAATCAGACCTGTTTCTTCAAAGATGCAAAGCAAAGGCTAGCTTCAGAAAAGAATTCAGTTTAAAAAGAAACTCTTGGGCGCTGGAAGTGTTTTTAAATTTATCTTTTGGAGGTTTTGAATGCAACACAGCTTTATTGCTGCTCAAAGTGATTCTTCTGTCTCTGTGCTTGATCATTTAATTCTGTCCTCTGTAGTGCTTTCAAAAATTTCTTAAAGTAAAAGAAGACATTTAGGATTAGGTCACAGCCAAAGCGTTTGACAGAAGGTAAAGTAAAAAGCAGGGCTTCGTTATGTGTGATGTAGACAGGGTTTGAATCTCCTTATCCCAGGGCCTTGGCTAAGTTGTGTTAAGGTATAAAGATAACTTACATATCGATTTCACGTGTCTGTCATTGAGGATGCGCAGCCTTTGCTCAGGTCTACTGCACACTGCCCTTCTTCTGAAAGCCTGACCTGGTTTTGAACCATAATAAATGTTAGTTTGCATGTGTGTATTTAAGACACAAAGTGGCACCAGTAGCTGCAGCCAAAACAAAGGCAATGACTCTTGACTTGTGCTCCCACCCCTAAGGAGTGCCTGTATACAACTACACACCAACTTATTCACACACACACACACACACACACACACACACACACACACACACACACACACACACACACACACACACACAC
>JBBMJY010000007.1:17892415-17912753 GCA_037833715.1 Toxotes lorentzi | reverse complement strand
ACACACACACACACACACACACACACACACACACACACACACACACACACACACACACACACACACACACAGAGTAGAGTGACTGGCTTTTACCCCCCTGAGAGTGAGGCATGATGCTGCTGAAAGCCTTACCTGACTGACTGTGTTGTTTCACCATCCACACTAACTGCCTTTTATTGTCTGGATGATGGAGGGGGGGGTGTTTTCCTTGCTTTTGCAGCCCTTTTATTGAGGTTAATGCATTGTGACTAACACAGTGCTATTAAGCCTCTCTGTCTCTTGCAATCTCTTACTCCCCTTTATCTGTTTCTCTCTCTGTGTCTCTGTCTTTTTCTTCTAAAGTCCACCTCTTTAACAAACAGGAAGGCCTTTAGCTTTCCATCGTTTTCCATTAGTAGTTTCATCTGCTAAGCAGCAAGTTTGGACATTCATTTTGTAGTTATTTAGAATGATAATGAAGTAATATGTTGTGTTCTGTAAAGGGTACACTTGTAATCATGTAGACTGGTGAGACAAGAAAAACACATCAACACATCTGGAGCCTGTGTTTTTTTTTGTTTTTTGTTTTTTTGCAGTTAGATTGCTCGGCAGAAAAATACTGTCAACTGTTAACATTCTGTCCTTGGCTGTCCCCCCACCCTTTCTCTCTCTCTCTCTGTCTCTGTCTCTGTCTCTTTGCCTCCCTCAGGTCTCCAGAGGGGGTAGATGGCCAACCTCCAGCTCTGCCTCCCAAGCAGCTGAGCAGGAAGACCTTGAGCCAGATCATCCAGGCCCACTCTCAACAGAGCCTCTTGGACAACCACCTCAACGAGATGTATGATGTTCCCGTCAATGCTGACAAAACCACGGTCAGTGCAGCAACACACAAAGACAAAGACACAAATGTATGTAATTCATTACATAATGAGTAAGTACTCATTACATTAATGAATTTACATACATTTACACATCTTTTAAGTCCATCTTCATTGTAAAAGAAAAACAAGACATTTTGAGTCTTTGGTAGGTTCATATGAGCTAAGACTTGCCCCTTAGAGGCTTGGGAACTAATCAGAACTGACAAACTTACTGTGAGAGTTTCAGTGAAAATATATGAAAAGCAGCCTTCTGTGTTAACTTCCCACTACTAAAGATGTTCTCTTGTTGAATTTACCTAACAAGTAATCTCTCCCTTTGTTTTCTAGTTAGACATTTGAAAAACCAAACAAAACTTTGCAACTACAATTTGAATTGTAATAAATGTTTGACGTATCTGAGCCTAAACATGGCAACATTCCTGTGAGACTGCTGGAACTTGAGAAATCCCTCCTACATCTCATATCTTTATGACGGTTCACATAATGCTGAATTCACAGCGAATCAACACTGAAGTCCCCAGCTCTGAAGAGCTATTTCACCTCTTCCAGCTCCCTGTTTTGATTCTAAATCCCACAAATTTGCTGTAGGGTCAAGTCTCATTGGCTGTCATCCACCCCTCCCTTAGCTAGCCATTTACAACAACCAAACTCGGATAAACCCAATACAATAATACTGTCCTGTGTCTGCTGGTTGTGAAATTAGGCAGTTATATATTTTTATAAAGCAGTTTTTTTTCTGCCCATTAGTGGCCATGAATATGTTACTGAAGCTGTGAATCTCAATATTACAGTGGAAAAAAAAACAAAACATATGAAGTATACAGTATTGCCCAGTGTTAAGAATTGCAGCAGCCAGTTTTGGTGTACCTCAAAGGAAGACAATGTGAAAATAAAGATGTCAGGTTAATTTGTCTGTGTTCACCTGTGTCCTTTCAGCTGAATGGAGTAGTCCCTCATGATAATTTGGTCCTAATCAAGATGAGACCTGATGAACACGGACGATTCGGCTTCAATGTGAAGGTGAGAGCTGATACTAGTTGGGACATAGATAGAAGTCTGTCTTTCTATCTTTGTGGCTCCTGGGACGATGTTTCCATCTCACTTTCCTTTTTGTGTTTAATACTTAGTTTGTATGCCGAGTTTTCAAAACCTTTGCTCCCTGGCACAAATCACCTGCATCATCCACACTCGTTCATAGAAAGGACAGTTGTGCCAGGCTTTGTGCTGTTAACATGCGTCTCTCTGTGTCTCCAGGGTGGAGCCGACCAGAAGATGCCCATCATTGTGTCTAGAGTAGCTCCGGGAACATCAGTAAGTTAGCAACCACCTCATATGAGTCATGAGTCATTAGATGAGGAAACACAGTCCCTGCTCTTAGTTTCAGCCACTTATGTTGAATATGAGCAAATAATAAATGAATCAACTGAGCAAATACAGCTTCACAAATAACCTCAAATTTAGCATTTTCAGATCTGAAAACATTTGCTCTCCCACTGGAAACATTTTATTGAAATAAACACCTGTTGCTAAACTATTAAACTTTCATGAAATCAAAAATGAATCACTTCCATTCACCCATTTATCTCACCTCCATTCCTCCTCGTCTTTTCTTTCTTCTCTTCCTCTTCTGTCATCTCCCCACCTCCTCCTTTTCAGGCTGACCTGTGTGTGCCTCGCCTTAACGAGGGCGACCAGGTGGTCTTAATTAACGGGCGGGACATCTCTGACCACACTCATGACCAGGTGGTCATGTTCATCAAGGCCAGCTGTGAGAGCCACTCTGGGGAGCTCATTCTATTGGTCAGGCCAAATGGTGAGTTGCTCCCATTGGTCTGATCTTCTGTGTTTTAATGTTTGAACAAATGCGAGGTATGCACATCTTCCTTTAATTGTTTACGTTGTTATTAAGGCAGAATTTCAGTGATACTAGTGTAACATACAGACAGCTGGTGCAGCCCACCAGAACATTAACAGCTACACATCAGGTCACAAGTCTTGATTCTGCCTCCCGTCCCCTTTGGGCTGCTCAGTTTCACTGCTTCAGTGTAATTGCAAATGAGATCTATGAAGCTGTACATTTTGCTCTCTGTATATCTCAGCTATATGTATTCACAATGTAGGAAGATGGCAAAGCATTGCCTTTAATCAGCATCAGCAAAGCAGGGAGGGGAGCTTTTAAAGATGATGAAACATGGAAATTCTTGGTATCTTAACTGGGTCAAAGAGGGATTTGTGCCTTCTATCCTGTATTACATCAAAGCAGATATAAGGATGCATGAATATACTGAATGGCTGTAAATTCCCATCATTTGATTTTACTGTTAAAGATAGGCATATCTACACATATGTATGAAATAGAGGCATATAAATATTTGCTCTGGTGTTTCTTCATTTGTAATAGTTTGTCATTACATACATAAAGATGAATCTGCTTGCACGAGGCCTCAGTTTGCAAAAACAGCCATGTGTATGTAACCTGTGTTTGTGATATATTTCTTCTCTGTCCCATTCAGCCATCTATGATGTGGTGGAGGAGAAGGTGGACTCTGAGCCAGATTTTCAGTACATCCCTGAGAAGTCCCCTCAGGACCCTGCCCAGCTAGACCAACATGCTTTGAGGGACTCTATGGTTGCTCTGAAGGAAGGCCTGAACAGTGGAGCCATACTGGCACAGTTTGATGTAAGGAGAAAGACAAATAAATTCACATTAGCAGACCCCATGCAAATGTGCTCACACATTTGAGATATACATATATTTGTGCAATTACAGGTTTGAGTCAGTAGTTTTTTGATTGCTTAATAGGATTACTTGAAGAAATTGCACCAAATTTCTTTCCTCCTCCACACTGCAGAAACCTGGTGTCCTTTATCATCCTCACTTAACAGCTTCCTGTTTATAAGTGTTGTGCTATTAGTGAAGAGGAATGTTAAATACAAACACACACACAAACATCTAAAAGCATGTAAGGTCAGTGCATACAAGCACTCATGAACTGGTACTTTCGAGTGTGTTTGTAAAGTATTTTCACACATTTGAACTCACATAGAAGCTTGTTCATATTTACATACACAAAGTGGGTAAAGACATAGTGTATTAGTGTGTATTGATCTTCTTTCCGATACCACAACTTTGATGTATATTTGTGTTCCATTTCTTACAGCAACTGTACAGGAAGAGGCCGGGGATGACCATGCTGTGTGCCAAATTACCTCAGAATGTTTCCAAAAATCGCTACAGAGACATCTCTCCTTGTACGTGACTGCACACAGTTGTCTATTTCCGTTGGCTTGTGTGTTCAAACATGTACAGACATTAACCTTTTGTTCTCCCTGTCACACTCTCTCCCTTCTCCACCTGTTTTCGTCTCGATTGTTTTTGTTCTTTCTTTGTGAAATGTTCTCTCTCTTTACCTATGTCATCTTTCTCTATTTGTAATTTTACCCCCTCATCTTTTCTCTTTGTTTCCCGGCAGATGATGCCACACGGGTCATTCTGAAAAGCACAGATGACTACATCAATGCAAATTACATCAATGTAAGTTTTGTCCTCCTCCCTTTTCTCTTTTCTCTTTTCATCAGTATGTCTGCATTTTGCTCATTTGAGGCGTGGTGGGTGGTCTGTTTTGCTAACCATCAAAACACATGTTAAAACACTATGGTGGCCATACTGGTGAATGAGTAAACCACATTGGCTTTACAAGCAAGTAAGGTTGTGCGTTAATGTTTTGCATGTTTCTGTGTAAGCCAGATGTTTGTCTGTTTAAGCTAACAGCAACTTGTAGATGTTTAGGAGGTGCATAACATGGGAGGAATGTTTCTTTTTTTATTAATGCAGGGCCTTTTCAGACATCTCTTAGATTACTGGCTTTATCTAAGTCTTCAAGTAATGTCTGTTAGGGAGTCAACCATAGGTCTGTGCCTGTCATGGCTGTACTCAACATGGAACACTTCACACTTCACAGAGCTGCACGGTGAAAACAGCAGTGAATTAGAAAATAATGATGTTAAGAAAGAAAATTGCTCTTAGTTTTCTAACAGGCTGAATCAAGGATGGATTTTAAAAATGTATTTAACAGTTGAATCATTGTGTATCTCTGTGGCTTAATTAATGATCATACTGAGCGTGAAGGACAGTTGCCCCCGCTTCTTAGTCGTCTAATCAGTCCTTTACATCCACTAATAAATTTTCTCATCAGTGTCAGCATTTATTAGAAAGAGTATATTCTTCCATCTATTGTCAGTCTAATTGTCAGAGGCTTATTCAAACAGGGGACGAACCGCTGTTAACTTGCCAGCATTTTCAAGCATTCAAATGACTGAAAGGCACCAGTGAGATCTTTGCAATGCAAGACCTCTTTATGTCAATCTTTTTGTCTCACTTTCTGTAGATGGAGATTCCAGCCTCCAGTCTGATAAACCGCTACATAGCATGCCAGGGCCCGCTGCCCAACACCTGCCCTGACTTCTGGCAAATGACCTGGGAACAGGGCTCATCCATGGTTGTTATGCTGACTACGCAGGTCGAGAGGGGACGGGTATGTAGACATTTTCTTCAAAAACTGGAAAGCATGTATGGACTGCTGCATGTTAAAAGAAAGAGGCTTTCATTGTCAAAGAATCCATTTCAAAACCTTCAGAAACCTTTACGGTACATGCGGTGTTGGTGGACACAGCGACACAGTGAAGTCTGACATCCTGTGTACACAGAAGGCAAACCGAGCAGCAGCTCCAGCACTCCTTGTGTCTACACACAATGCGTTCAGACACTGTATTAAGGTGTAGGTCACCCAAGTTTTGGCAGTGCTCAGAGCCTATTACACAATTGCTGTAGTTACGCACATAAAAAAAAAACCAGGAAAACAGACTTGGACTGTAAAAATACACTTTGAGTGGCGCTTACAGGCTTATGGCGCAAGTAAAATGGAGCCGTTATGTAGACAACTGGATTGTTTATAGTAGGAGAGCACCTGTTCTGTCAAACGTAAGACGGACAGACTGAAAAATGTAGCTGAAACACTTCCTGTATAGATACTCAAACACAGAGTGCAGTATATCTTTACATTTAGCTCCTGTGATAAAACCCAGGTTCCTCTATTTGTAGAAAATCCAAAGTTCTGATACTTATAGTAATGGCTGTGTGTCATGAAATGCATGTCTATTTCATGTTCAGATTCTTACTTCCTTAAGACACACACACCCTACAGACAACTGTCTTTTGTTAATTTGATCATCGTTCATTAAATACACATTTGGCTCCAGAGGAAAATATGTTATATATACATTTTGAGTCCTATAGCAAGAAATTTGAGAATCATCATCTGTATCTCTGAAGGTTTTAAGTGATTCGGGATGAATGAATGTATTGTACATGCTATGAAGGTGTGTATTAAATATAATAAAGCAAAGAAAAGATGAATAACTGATGAGTTAACAGATGCTACGCTGTAGCAAACCCTGACCTCTGATGTTTGAGCAGAGAATAACAGTTCTGACCAGAAAACTAAATGTTGAGTTGTAAACTGAATATTTCTGTCTGTGTTTATAGGTAAAGTGTCACCAGTACTGGCCCAACCCAGACAGCAGCACCACCTATGGAAACTTTACAGTTACTTGCCACAACGAAGAGGGCAACTCGGCCTTCCTGGTCCGAGAGATGACTCTCATGCACGCGCAGGTAACCAGACACACAAGCACATAATGTCAAAGGAGAAAATAGAAAGTTCAAACCAGAAAGTAAAGCCTGCACCAGAAAAGAACAAGAAAACAGAAGTCAAGGTAAAGCCAGGGAGATGAGAAAGTGAGAGGGCGTGTGCTGATAATCAGAGCAGGTGAGGGAAGAGGGTGAAAGACTCTGGGTCCAAACAAAGAGAGGGACCAGAGTCTCTGGAAGGATGAGCCACTGAGGACCCCAGAGGAGGTGTGTTGCCATAGTGACCAGTGTGGGCTGTTCTTTTTCTGGCTCCCGCTGCTGCATGCGGGCCAGGTATTGGGATCTGGTTACCATGACAACCCAACCACCCCAGTCAGTCACATTGCTGAAATGGAGAGCGAGAGAAAGAGAAACCAAACAGAGGAGCAGCGAGTGGGACGACGGTAGTTTGAGAATCAGAAATGGAGAGTGCAAGTTTGTTTTATGGTGATGTTGAAGCCTTTGATGCTTCCAGCCGTACTTCAGCATGTCATGGTGAACTTTTATTTTACATCCCTCTAAACCGAAGTGCAGCTAGATTCATCTTTGTGCCTGAGTTTCTGCTGTAACGTATGCATCGTGTCGTCCGTGCCAGTATTAAGGACAGAGTCTAATTAGAAATGAACTTTTATCACATTTTCCTGCTGTTTCCTCATCACTTCCTGCTGTCTGTGTTTTCCTGATTACTTCCCTGTGTGTTGCCCTTGGATCCTGACCTTTAAAGTATATGGCTGTAGGAGGATGCAATTAGCATTCTCCTCTGCCTGTGATTGTTGCCATGGAGATAGATGTGTTGCCATGGCGATGCAGCGAGGCAGTATATTAAAGAGGAACAGAGGGGCTCTGAGTCGCACAAGAAACCGTGGTCAGTAGTTGTTTTGTGTGGTGTGTGTGTGTGTCATCATCCCAGTGTCCCTGTGGGATTTAAAACTCGCTGACCCTTTCTTTCTGATCACTGAGTTCACATTTCCTCGCTACAGTATTTTGTCCGATTTCATTTATGAATGAACAACAGAGGAAGTGTGTCGTGCCTTCATTTACTGTCTGATTTGTTGTAAAGCTACAGAAAATATTATCGTCAGTGTCTGCTGTTTCATGAAATAGGAAGCAGAGGTGTGAATCACCAAGGGGACCAGCGGAGTGGAAAGAATAAAACCAGTGTTTGTTATTCACGCTTCCTGTTTCATAACATGTTTAAAGACCATAATTACACAAACAGGGTGCTGTGCAGTCTCCCCCTAGGACACAGAGCTGAATGAAACATGCTTTGCCCACATGAAATATGATAATCTGTTTTGGGTCAAGTATGAGTGATATCTGAGAACAACGAAATCCTTAGGAAGTTTGGGTCTTGATTGAGGTGAGAGTGAATACCCCTCAGTGTGTTTCCAAGACTTCAGATTGTTTTTGTGAAAAGCAGTACATGTCATCATGTCATCATCTGCCGCTTATCTGGGGCCGGACCCAGGTCGCGGGGGCGACTGCCATCCAGTCCACAATGCACCAAAGTCCTGCGGCACCTCCCACGGGTGGTGAGCCCATGGGAGGCAGCAGCAAACCCACGACCCCGAGAGATTGAGTCTCATGTTCTACCAACTGAGCTAACCGGACGGCTGAAGAGCAGTACATGAAAACATAATATTAAGTCTCTGGTTTTCTTCTTCTTCTTCTGTGTGTGTGTTCAGAGTGAGCAGCAGAGAGAGCTTACTCAGATTCAGTACCTGGCTTGGCCAGACCACGGCGTTCCTGATGACTCCACTGATTTCCTGGACTTTGTGGCTCTGGTACGGGCCAAACGGGCTGGACAGGACCAGCCAATGGTGGTACACTGCAGGTACAGCGAAGTCACTCTGTGAATGATGTGAAATGATGAGTCTGTGATCAGCAGCACTGTGTATTGTTTGACTATGACAACTCTAATTCTCGTCCTCCAGAGTTTATGCTGCACTTATTCTGTAACTGAAAACCCATTTCTGTCCCTGCTGCTTTTTTTTCCAGCGCGGGAATTGGTCGGACAGGGGTTCTGATCACCATGGAGACGGCATTGTGTCTAATGGAGTGCGGTCAGCCAGTGTATCCTCTAGATATTGTCAGGACCATGAGAGACCAGAGGGCCATGATGATACAAACACCTGTATGTAGGCTCATTCATTTGTCTGTCCAGCTGCTCTCAGCCAGACTAAACCATCAACTAAAATATCTCTGTGTTTGTCTTTATCAGAGCCAGTACCGCTTTGTGTGTGAGGCCATCCTGAAAGTCTATGAGGAAGGTCTGGTCAAACCGCTCAAGACCGCTGTCTACCAGCAGAGAGTGAATGATGAGAGAAAGGAGGAGACGAAAGAGCAGCAGAACGCAGGAGAAGAGAAAGAAGAGATGGCAGCAACAGAGGAAGGCGAGGTGGCGGCCGGGGTGGAGTTGCTGGAAGGAGGGCTGGATGAAGAGGACGATGATGACGAGGAGGTGGAGGTGCTGGATGTGGGAGATGTGACCGAAGACGGGGAGGAGGAGGAGGAGGAAGAGGAGGAAGCGGAGGAGCCGAGCATCGCAAGCGCCACCAGCGTGACAAGCGAGACCAGCGTGAACCCTGACCCCGATCCTGCTAATCTGTGACATTTGACCTCTGAGGGGGTCATCAGGGGTTACCAGGAAGAAGCCAGGTGGTCGGAGGAGAGAACAAAAGCACTGTTGCACTTTATGCTGACAAAACGGAAAAAAGACAAACAAACAAACGTGAAAATCATGGACAAGATAGAACTAAAAAAGAAATCCAGCTGTGTTGACTAGGTACCATTAGGGGATATAGTATGTTCAGGGTAAAGAAAAAAAGTATACAAAGAATGAGAAGATAAAAGTATGAGAGAATAAAATGTGGATGGGGAATTGCTGTAGTGCCATAAGTATGAAGGGGAAGGGCTACCCCCATGGATGGCAAGCCCCACCCCCACCCGCACCCTTTATGTTTTTCATTTTTTCTTTTTTTTTTTTCCAAAGGGTTGCCCTCTCCCCTTCTGCCAGACGGACCTGCCTTTTTTTTTTTTTTTTTTTTTTTTTTTTTTTAGTGTCCTTTTAGCTGATCAAGAGATATACTTTGTCTTTTGTTCCTCAGAAAGAGTATTTATTGTGTTTTAGTTTGTGTCAAACCCTGTCCACTGAACAAAAAAAAAGTTGTATGTTTTGTTTGTACGAGTCTAGAGCTTCACGCTTTCCTGATTAAATCTTAGGTAGTAAAGTAGTGTGATTCCTCTTCTTCTAACTACTTCTTTATTTCTTTTTGCTTTTTGTGGAAAAAAATAGTGATTTAATTTATTGTACTAGGTTTTATCTTTCTCAGCTTTCTTGTCTCGGTGTCTGACAGCACAGACTGTCGGACGGACAGATGAAAGCACTTTGTGTCTCACCTCTTGTTCAATGCTGTGGCGAGTTGGATACTTCATCCTGCTTTGTGCTGTGTTTTTGAGCTTACAGACACACTTGCTCTGAAGTGGCCATTGTTTGGTGTGGTGAGGAATAAAACCCGTTTATAATCCTATGGGCCTGTGTTTACTGGGCACCTCCCTTTCATCTCTGTAGTATTCGCAGCAGCTATTGATACTGTTGATGTATGACTGTACACCTCTCACTGAAAGACGTGCTGAAATTTTTAAATTCGAACATTGATCGATGATTTGAAATTGAGTCTCCTCACATTGCATAGCATTAATTCAACACAAGAAAACAAAGACGGTGTCATAAAGAGAGGCTCCAGTAGACACACGGCCTCATTGAGTTACAGTCTATTTTCCAGCCGTCATGGCTGATAAAACTAAGAACAAGGATGAGGTCAGTTCATTTCTTTCTTCTAATACATATTCAGTCAGTTCAACATTTAAATCAAACTTACTCCTCACTTGCAACTCGACAGTTTGGGCAGCAGAGTCCTCGCTGAAGTGTCCTTGAGCCAGACACTGATAGCAAAGCCCCACTATTGTGAAGAGAAACACGTCTCTCTGGTTGTTTTCACCTGACCAGGGTGACTTTTAGTAAATGTCAATCCACTTTGGGCATCCCAAACATTTCTTTGCACATGGCATTATGCTATAGAACCTGAGAAACAAATAGGGATCACATGATCAGACACAAGTATAATTAGTTCCCTAGTGATTGAAAGCTGCTGGAAGTTTTATGCAGTCAGTTCTTGTCTTTCTGCAAGGTTTCACAAAGAACTGCTCGCTGAGCTGAGAGTGAACTGATCTCAAACTTTGTGTGAATGGTGAAAACTGAACTTTAATAGCTCCCTCCACTGGCCTCTCCATGTTTTTTTTTTTTGTTTTTTTTTTAAACATCCAGAGACCAAGACTTTTACAACCTGTAAACTGGAGCAAACCCTGGTACCTGCTTACGAGCAATCCTGACCAAACATGAAAACTCAGTCAGACTAATTACTTCTTTTTTATCCTTACGGAGTACTTTATTCGCTGCGTTCCAATGGGGTCAAGATGTTTCTGGAACAGAGCTTAAAACCAACAATTGCTGATTAATTTTATCTAAATGTCTGTGTGTCTGCCAGGGAACAGCTGACAGTTCAAAGAAGCAGCACAAATAGAACATTCAGCAAGTAATTTTCCTTTTTTATTGATCTTTCCCAGTACACAGTGTGATACTTCGTCATTTTAAGGCACATGTTTTTAAAGCCAAGATGATGTGTTATGAGTGATAAGAGACTAAATGGTGACTTGTATTTTTAATTCACAAAACCCAGCATCAAGTTGCTTGTTGAGTTGTTTTTTTTTTTGGTGCAAGTACAGGTTAAGCTGTCAATGTGTTTTTCATAGCGGTATGGAATGGTATGGAGTGTAGGCTCTTTATAATCTGAGATATTTTTCTTATAGACTGCTTCAGTACCTGCTGTTATTGGCTCCTACAATGGACTCTGCTGGAAAAACCTACTGCTGTGTGTGTGCGTGCGTGCGTGCGTGTGTGTGCGTGTGTTTACACAGATTTGTCTTTATCTCTCTCTGAACCTCTCCCTCTCTTCCTCCTCTGCCATTTATGAAATGTAGCTGTCTGGTCTAAGCCTGCTTGTACGTAAACTGGAAAGAAAGGTTGTGCCATAAAGCCATAAACCTAATCTAATCTGATCTCAAGTTTTTGAAAACATGCAAAAAGAGCCTTCTTGGAGAGTGTTTTTTTTTTTTTAAAGTCAAGTAAAGCTGAATCTTTACCTGTGAAACAACAATTCAAACTCGTCTCATACCTCCCTTTCAAACGGCTGAATCATACTTTTGTCACATGTAGAGGTGGGAAGAAGAGCCTAGAAATTGTTTTCTCCTTCACTCTGTTTTTCTTTTTTTTTTTTTTAAATCTCTCCTGTATTGTCAAAAAAATCCTTCTCTCGTTCAACATCAGTCATTTCTGCAGAGCCCACGCAGCATCCACAGTCCATTCTTCTCATTGTTTCCCCCCCAGATGCCTCTATTTTGGATCATTGTACATGGATCCCACTCTCCCTGCATGGCCTCAAGGCGAGTGACATATCTGAGCAGAATACCATGGGTACGGCAGTGCAGTATCAAACTAATTTTCTATAGAGGGACAAGCTGTGGCTAGCCAGTGAACGACTGACGGAATAAATGATTTTAACTTTTTTTTTTCTTTTTTTTTTTTGAAGTTACAGTTAAACTGCAGACCCTACATGTATGAGCTTATAATAGAATAAAATGAACAAAAACGCTATTCAACCCCCCAGTGGCTTCTTTCCATCATCATTTTTGTATTTGGCAACAGGGCTAATCAAATCAAAATACCACCAGATCAAAATCAGTCAACGCTCAAATTGAAGTTCAAAAAACCTTGATAATTTCCAACAAGAAAGCAAAACACTGGCGCTGCAGTGAACAGTTAATAATTGATAAATCAGGGCTGCCAGAGTTTCCATCTGCACAAAATGTCCAGCAATGAGCTGTCTGTGTTCAAAGTGTTTTGATGTTGACTCATAATTGGTACTGTCTGTGCTTTTAGGGTACTGATCAAAGGTAGTTTGGAGGGTACCAGACATGGGGAGGGCTTGGGTTAGTTGTATTTTTGTAAAGATGAAAACAGTTCTAGTTGGGTAGGGAAAGGACAGCACTTTGTAGAAGGCTTAGTGGCAGGTAGTGCTACTGAAAAAAAAAAGGAAAAAGTTAGAGGCATAAAGCATTGTTAAAATCAGTTGTTGCTGAGTTGAGTTTTTCTTCCTTTTTTTTTTAATTTATCATTTTTATTTTGTCTAAAAATAAGACACCTGTAGGGAACAAGAAAAAGAAAAGAACTCCTAACTACACAGTGCCACTTGTTAATTTTGTGTAAATAATACTAGACCATGTAAATACAATGTTGTATATGAAAAAAAAATCTTTAAAATAAAAGGGAAAATCATTTGTGAACAGAAAGATTTTGTTTTTATTTTATTTTTTTTTTTTTTTTCCCTTTCCTTTGGACGATTCAAATGTGACACAAATGGTGTGTATTTCAAGACTGCTATTTCAATTTTTTTTTTGTTTTATTTGAATCGTAATCTATAACAGCGAGTGTATATATAATGAAACACAAAATACTGAGAAATGTTTTACCGTATTATACCCTTGGTTAACTCCTACCTGTGTCATAAAAACCTTTGTCCTCAGTTGCTTGTTTCTTTCTGGTATCATGGTTTGACGGTGCTTTGGACATGTCTATAAGCTTGATTGTGAACAATTAAAGCTTGTCTGTCAAAGCATGGAGACGTGGCTTCAGATCACCTTGCTTTTCCACACTGTAAAAGTGAGGTTGGGCAATGTTAGAGTGAGCATGTGAGATGCACCAACGCTGAAGGCTTCAATAAGAATCACTTACTTTAAATTTTTAGATTTTTGATTTGTGAGCTTTTACCATAGAGTTGAAGCCATTAGTTCACATGAGGTGGCTAAAGTGCTGAATCTATGTAATGCCAGGCTCTGAAGAAAATAACAAACACACTGATTCTAGGAAGGTTATCTTAAAGGAAATAAAAAGTTCTGAGTGGAGAGTAAAATATAGAAAAAGCAGATCTTCTAGGGAAACAAACTGCTGAATAAACAGCTTCTTCTCTATATTGCATACAAGAAAATCTTAAAGATTTCTGATAGAGTCAGATGATTTGATGAAATAAGATCAATTCTTTGGATCTAACCATCTTTTTATAAACATATTACTGAGCCGGAGGCCACAATGGGTTCTGTTATTGCACATTAAAGTCCCAAAACAGAAAAAAGGATTGCATGTACAGTACTTTGTGTACTGATAAAGACACACACACACAGTTGTAATGCTGGTATAAATACTTTCACCATACATACATAAATACACCATACTTTCTGAGGTGTGTCTGCTCATTTTCAAAAGTGGCATAGGTCAACAATAATTCAATGGGGTCTTCTTAAATGTATCTTTGCACAGACGTTAAGCACAGGTGGGTTATGTACCAGCACCGGTAGGCTTACTGCATTAGGATCAGATTAATAGTTTTGTTTGGCAGAGCACAGGCACATTTTTAAGTAGTATAACAAGACATTTTGGACGGTAAAAGGTCAAACATACTGTATCTGCCACGATGTTTTTAGTTATCAGCCTGTTCCTGTTGCAGGCAGTTCATTCCAATTTACACAAACAAAAATATTGTTTGTTTATACATAGAATACAGTTGATACCCATAAAGAACCAGATTCTGTGATTCATTGTTGGCAAAACTTTCAATTTGTTCAACTGGGAAGATTCAGTACACGTGTAAATGTTTTTAAATTAAATAGAACACACTTATTTGCAATAAAACATGATATATTTTTCACATTTCATTTCATTTGTGAGTGGTCAGGACTAAGCTCCAGAGCTGTGTCCCTGCCTTTGAATTCAACAGACACTTCAATGAAATATACTTTTTTATATACCTGTTATATAATTATACCTGCACACTATGATAGTCAGCTACTCAAAATACTTAACGAACTGTAAACCCTGAAAGCCTCAGTTGTCTTTTGTAAACCTTTATTCCTAAATTAACCAGAAGGAGGTGCTGCTGTCAAATGGTGATCGACAACGCAGTGTGACTCAAAACACAGAGTATGAAGGAGGCCATTCCTCTAACAATGTTAGTTTTAAATGGCATCCAGAGTATTTCATGAACGTGTAGTTATTTATATATTTGACTTTATATATAAAACAGCTCAGCAATTTTTTTGTTTGTTTTTTTTTTTTTTGGCTGGCCTTGTAACATTAAATGACACTGAAAATATTGAAAATAAACACTTCAGACAAACATAACTTTTTTCAGGTTAAAAAATAAAATTGCGAAAAGCATAATTTAGCTAGACGGACTCAAAAGAAAAAAGTAAAAAGGTTTGTCGCTTTAAAAATGCTAATCAAGTTTTGTCAGGGATTTATTGTGACGTCACATCCGGGGGAGAGCTTTGCCTCCTACTTTTTGTTGGGAATCGGGAGGAAATTATCCCGCAGGGGTAACGAGGTGGAATAAAACAAGAAACAGGGGCAGGAAACGCGCCACAAATCATGGAGATGTCCGAGGTTGCTGTTTAGTCGTCCGCAATGCAAGCAGACGTGTTTTCGCCGTGAATCCGTACGAGGAGGTTCTTGTAAGTATCCCTTCATCCAGGCGTCCTCGGATCCACAAGTGGCTGCGGAGCAAGTGTCTGTCTGATTCAGCTCTCGGAGCTAAAGGCGGTGTTTGTTTTGCTGCACGGGACGCGGTTGCACGGTCGGAGTCTTACGCACGCTGAGCGTTCGTTGCTAACGGTTAGCTCGCGCAGTAAAACAAACGGACACCTGTTGCTTTTGCTTACACCAGGTACCTCGGGCCTTATAACTTAGCACAAGTGAAGCTAAGGGTTATATTTCTTGTGTTTTTGTTTTATTAGTATTATCCCAGCCGATGTTTTACACGTTTCCCCGTGTTTTTGTTTAAATATATTTCAGAGTTTGGAAGGGGGTTTGGCAGCCCGGACATCTGAGTTCATCTGAACGGCTTCTTTCTCTGGCTGACCTGAAACCAAGTTTACACATCCTAGAAGTGGAAGAATGTTAGCTGAAGACTTCTTTTAGCTAGTGTGTAAACTCCCTCTCAAAACTGTTCTTTATACTTGCTTCTGTAATTTTTATATTCGTCGAATAGCGTGAAAAAAGTAAAAGTATTTGATCTGTAAGGCGTCTTTGTCCTTGTTAGTTTGACGTTAACCGTTAGGCCGTTTACCTGTTGTCCTGTGAGACAATGCCAAACAGATACTGGGACCCAAATTAACTTTAACTGGACATCTATTCATTTTTTTCCCTCCTCTCCTCAGCTCCTAAACAGTGTCTTCTGTGTTTTAATCTCTACTCTCTTTCCTTACAGGTGTGCTACTGTAACCCTCCCTCTCTCCCATCATGCTGAGTTTCCTGCGCAGGACGCTGGGGCGACGCTCCATCCGGAAACATGCTGAGAAAGCCCGCTTACGGGAGGCCCAGCGAGCCAGCACCCACATCCCTGCAGCTGGGGATGCAAAGTCTATCATCACCTGCCGTGTGTCCTTACTGGACGGGACGGACGTCAGCGTTGAGCTGCCGGTAAGGAGAGTTGCTTGAATTTGAGCCATTGTGTGCTTTTTATCTCTAACTTAAAGTTTTTAACTAGGTAACAAGGCTTATTTGTGTGTTGGGACACTAAAGATAGAGAGAGAGATCATCCATGAACTACAACACATGCTTTTATCATGTTCTTGACACATTTCTGTCAAATGGTCATTCAGATGGACCAACAGCATTTATGGGAAAGATGGAAAGTGAAGGCACAACAGGTGTACTACTGACCATTGTATGCATACGTTAGTACAGCAGCCCTTTTAAGTCCATGTAGTGTGTGTGTGTGTGTGTGCTAGTGTTGCTGATCACCTGTAATTCCATGATCCTCTCTGGAGAACATGATCACATGATGCCATCACATGACGTGTTGGGCTCATCACCAAGTGGACACAGAGCAGAACTTCACTCCTCCCACCTCTGTCTGTCCCCTCTGTCTTTCTCTTCCTGTCCTCTCCTTCTCTGTATCAACTTCTCGTGGACAAACACAAAGCAAATGTTGGAGAAAACATAAGGTAGCAGAAAACTCGTGTAACAATTTAGTAAATATAATTTTTGAACCAGGGGAATAAATACTTGGATCTTCTTCCCCCATTGGTTCTTTATTTTTCCCCGGCTTACAGATTTTTACTACTCTGTCTCTCCACTGGGAATCCATCTGTGAAGCCTGGAGCATTCCAGTGAGGCCAGTCTGCTATCTAACTGTACTTTATGACTTAGTCTTATCTTTAAATCTAGCTGTCTGGAATATATTCTGTGGAATATATACTGGAGAGAACATCTTTCCTTGTTAATACTATATCTGTCTCTTTCAAACACTTCAAACTTTTTTCTGTTCTCTACTAGGAAAAACCCTTTTTTTTTTTTCTTCTATTAATGTTTAGTCTAAGTGACTCAGAATGAAAGGAGGCCATTCTCTACAACCAACAATTTCTGAATTCCTTGACAGCTTATTGAACAAGATTGTATAAATATATTTTATTCAGCACATCTCACAAGTGATGCACATTTTTGAGTCTGCTGTAAGTATAAGACCTGCCAACACTTCCTGTCAGCTCAGTATTATGTGCATAGAAAGTTGGATAATATTCTTATTCAGTCTTTCTTCTAGTGGAATGTTTTCTTCTCTCTTTCTCTGTTTCTCTTTCT
Source organism: Toxotes lorentzi (assembly GCA_037833715.1). Taxonomy (NCBI): domain Eukaryota; kingdom Metazoa; phylum Chordata; class Actinopteri; family Toxotidae; genus Toxotes; species Toxotes lorentzi. The sequence goes on along the minus strand of JBBMJY010000007.1, from coordinate 17,895,457 downwards.
CTCAGTCTTGTTTATAGTGGAGCAGAAATGATTGCTGGAATCTTTACAAGGTTGTAGTTTTTAGTTTTTACTACCTATTTTACTGATGGAGTTAACTGATTTTGAAACTCCCAGGCATTTGCTGTGTGCATCTGAAGAAAGTTGTCAAATTAATTTGGACTTCTGAATGCGTTCCAGCAGGTCCCTGGCCTTGTGTTAGGTTTCAAATGAGCTTTCTTTGGGTTTCCCCTCCCCCAGATATAGGTAGCTTCTGCAAACCTTTATGTCTTATCATCGACCTCTCTCTAAGCGATAAGGCAATAAGGAAAAAACACGCCAGTTAGGAGCGCAGCTGTGTTTAAATGCCTTTCCTCCTACAGTGCATTTCCATCACACTGAAGACAGCAGAGGAAGTACAACTTTATGAATGTAGTCTGCCAGCTGGATAACTCAGTGAACAGAACTTTGTTTGGAGGAACAGTGAGAACGTAGACACAGACAAACCCTCACAGTAGAGAGGGAAGTTGAGCAGCTTCCCACTATCAGTTTCAGACTTATCATTTAGTTAAATAGTCTGTGAGAAAAAGTTCAGCTTAGCACATTACTGCCTTTTGCTGATGGTCTGTCTGTGCTTCAAGTGTAGTATATGGCCTCTGGGGATCGTGGAGTATAAAACAAATTAAACACAGTTTGATTGTCAGTTAAAAGGACTGTGGCTTCCCTTGTTGTGGCCTGGAATCATGTTGTGTTGTTTTTCAGTTGTCAGTTCAGCTCAGTTTGGGAGAAATGTGGGGAACCCCCTGTTAAATGGTGCAGTTTGTTTTCTTTTTTAGATCTTTGAGTGGTTGTAAATACACAGCCACAATCTAAAACTGAATAGGACTCATTCACATACCTTAGCTTTCCCGCTGTCTGTGTCCCTATTATTTAAGGCCGCCCAACATTGTCTCCCAGGGGTACCTCTGTTTACCAGCATCCATGTCCACACATAATTCCACAAAGCCTTGTGTTTCACTTTCTTTCCTTTAAATGTATTTACTTCCCTTTTCTCTGTCCCCACACCTATTGGCATTCACTCTGTCACCTCCTCCTCTTCCTTTTCTCTTGGTGGTAAATTTGTAGTCCAGACAAAAGGTTAAGCCCTTGCATAGTTTATTAACTTTTTTTTTTTTTTTAACATAAAATAAGTCATTACTCTATGAATGGTAGTACCACCCGTTAGAGGCAAGTTGGGAATATTATGCAATAAAATAGTAGTTTAGTTAATTTCAGTGAATTAACTGAATACAATTTTTTTTTTTTTGACAAATGTTGCGTTGTTGTTGTATAGTGATCAGTGAGTCAGTACTCAAGAACATTTTTAACTTGTGACCAGTCTGCAATAATTAAAGCAAGCTGTTCAGCTGATAAATCGCCCGTTAGGTTTGGTCACATAGTTTTTGTGGTATTTGCAGAGTCACACAAACTATAAAGGGGTGTGCGAGTTGATGCGTGATTGAGGACAGACAGATGACCACTTTATCTTATCTCTTGTAGTGTAATTGGGTAAACACTGCCCTGAAATAATGAGTTGAGGGGTGTTACTCCTGTTTTTTTTTTGCACAGCCATGCTGTTTGTTTGTGGAGTGCAGTTGGGTAAATGCATCCACCAAAAGCATGATTTTCCTTCTTAAAATCCTTCTATTTGTTCCAGACATTGAGGTCCCTTTTTTAAGGATGCATAACTACACCGGTTGGTTTGATAACCGTTGATGAGAGACAATCAGCTCAGTTGAAACTTTAACATTCTGACAGAGCATCTGAGAGGCAGAGCTGTAAGCTCAAAGGCCGGCAGAAAGACTGCAAACAGCCAAACAATACTGCAAGCACTATAACAAGGGTTTGGGTGCAGCGCACACACACAATGAGTCCTTTGTACTCTCTCTCCCTGGGTACTGTAGTGGTGCGGTATGCCTTCTCAGCTATGCCAGCTAGCATGGGGCCAGCCCCCCTGAGCTGCCCAGGAGCTCTCTTGGGGGTGTGTGTGTGTGTGTGTTTGAGCGAGAGTGTGTGTGTTTGTATGTGAGAAGGAGATGGAAATGGAAACCCCTAGGGCACCCAGTTTTTTTTCCAGATTTTTCTGTAGGTAACGTTTTGTACCTAGTTTGTAGATTAACCATAGTAAGCTACCAACATTAAAGCACATTACAGTGAGCTGCATTATTTGCATATGCAATAAATATGTTTTTAAATACGGTTTTGTAAGGGCAGTAACAGTGTTCATTCATGTTCTTTTGAAAAGTGAACCATGAAGAGAGCTTCTAAGCATCAGCCATCCTAGACTTTGTTTGTTTGTTTATAATCTTATTATAATGTAATTGACATTGTTCCTGCGAGTTGCAGGAGAGGCAGAATTTGTTTTGTATGTTGCTCTGATCCTATCCCTGTATTTTGCTCAGGGGATATGTTAGTCCACTAGCAGGCCAGTCACTTGACAGACTTGATTTGCTTAATATGGTGGATGTTGTCGTTCTCAAACAGTCTCTTGATGCTGATGAAAACACAAGAGAAAATAACCTGTGAAAATGCTTCATAAATATAATGTATGAATATATATAAATGTACAAATATTTGTTTGCGACTATAGTAGGTGTGAGAAAATAGATGGGGAAGAGTAAAAAGTCCCCCACACCCTTGGTTAAATTTCACAGATCATTTCAGTGCAGAAACAAATATGGCTAAAGGAATGATTGGTCAGGAAAAAAAAGATAAGAAAAAAATGAGATAGTGAGAGAAAGGGGGGAAAAATGCAGCTGCTGGTTGATCTTGGATGCCATCTTTTCCTAACTCATAGAGCCAGATGATCACATGATATGTTCAGCCACCCCACTTCCCTCAGCTCCTGGGTGTCTGGGGCACTTCAACCCCTGTTACTATGGCAACCCTGTCGCTGTGCCTCATGGTGGGGTTAGTGTGTGTGTGTGTGTGTGTGTGTGTGTGTGTGAGTGTGAGTGAGAGAGAGAGAGAGAGAGAGAGAGAGAGAGAGAGAGAGAGAGAGAGAGAGAGAGAGAGAGAGAGAGAGAG
>JBBMJY010000007.1:17878100-17892315 GCA_037833715.1 Toxotes lorentzi | reverse complement strand
GAGAGAGAGAGAGAGAGAGAGAGAGAGAGAGAGAGAGAGAGAGAGAGAGAGAGAGAGAGAGAGAGAGAGAGAGACACGCACACAGAGTGCACATGTGAGGGAGAGATCTCGCAGTCCCAGGCAGAGCACAGGCAGTAACTGGTACGGCTTTGTCAGAAAAGGCAACACCTATTCAAACCCTGAATACACTTCATGTTAATATTTTCTCATATCTTCCGATTGAAATCCATAAAAACCAAATCACGCCATGTATACTTAAACCAAACAAAAATCTCTACTCAAAACAATATTTTGGCGAAACGCAAATCGTCTTTTGGTCTTGAGAACATCTGTATATATCCAGCTTTTTAAATGTTAGGATTTGATGCTTTTCTTTGTTTTACATCGTAGTGACTAACTAATTATCTTTGGGTTTTTGACTGTTAGACAAATGAAGACATTTGAAAATGTCTCCCAGGGCTGTGGGGAATTACAGAGGCTCTTGACATTTTGATTACACAAATGGATTCATCAAGAAAATAATCAACAGATTAATCGTTAACAATTGTTGGTTGCACCCAGTTTGGTTGGTAGATATGTCTGTTAAAGCCCAACCAGTAGTTTTTCTAAAGACCATTCTTATTTTTTTTATTTTTTTATTATTAACCCAGCTTTTTGGATTTCATTTGCTCAGAAGGCTTAATTTATGATGGGAGTAAAGACTCTCTCACACTTAAAGTACCCAAAACTGTCAACAAGATAAACAAAGCCATATTTCACATTCCTGTGAAATGTAACCTGAAGTTTTGAATGCCTTCAGGAGTCTGTTGATATATATCAACAGAGTGCTGACAGTGCAACATATATACTCATGAGTATCATTATCCACACTGTGAATTTACTTTAATATCTCTTGTTTACAACTTGGTGTTTTCTTCATGACCCTGGGTGAGGCAGTTTTTCATTCGGGTGACTAAGTCCTCTTTTTGTTTGTGTGTTTCCCTTGTCAGAAAAAAGCCAAAGGTGAGGAGCTGTTTGACCAGATCATGTACCATCTGGACATCGTAGAGAAAGACTACTTCGGACTGCGCTTCATGGACTCGGCACAAGTGCCGGTAAGATTGGAGATGCACTTTACACAGTAGTCTCTTGTTGTCTTATACTGGGTGCCATAATTTGTTGTGTTGAACAGTAAAAAAATAACTGTGACTTTTGGTTCCCACAACTGATGATTTATTTTAAATGATCAAAACACAAAGACCACAAAATTATATTAAAAATATCTACTGTAGTAAAATTATCCATGTCTCTTCTGTAATGTTGCCATTTTATGTTTCACCAAGTGCTTTAGGCTGTCACTTCTTAGTCTGGCTACTGGCTATGGGACTCTTGTCAGCTCCAGGAGTCAGGCTGTGCTTTGAGACAAAGCATTTTTAAGTCACTGGTCTTCCACTGACCCTGCTCCTTCACACTGACACTCTGTGAAGGCCATGGAAGGAGGGTGAGCTGGGGGTAGTAAAGATGAAGCAGAAGGAAGGGACGAAGAGGAGAGGCGTGGAGGTAGAGACTAAAATGGGTGGGAGAGTGAACTGAAGTCTAGAGAGATTGAGAGAGGGAGGGCTGTAATAAGGAATGTGGGGGAGAGTAGACACTGGAGAGTGCTCTGTTATCTCTCCCAGTCTCTCTTAACACACACACACACACACCACCACCACTAACACTGCCGCCGCCTCTCCTTGACATTGTTCATGCCTCATAGAGCCAGAACGTCCAAGAAGAATTACAGCACAGAACAGTGTGTGTGTGTGCGTGTGTGTGCACCTCCCAGATTTTAACTTTTCACTAACTTAACTGTCCGTTTTTTTTTCATTCAGTTGCGCTTATGAATATTAATGTTTGTATGTTTAATACAGGCAGGTGTAGTCGTTGTGGAGAAAAAGATATAAAGTCCTTGCTGTTGGCTTATAATTTTATTTTATTTTGCTCTGAACTTGACCTTGCTGAAGATGCTTTGCTTTTTTAATTGTTAATAACCTCCATGTTGTTTCAGCATTGGCTTGATGTTACAAAAAGTATCAAAAAGCAAGTGAAAAGTAAGTATACAGAGGTCTCTATTTCTTTTCCCCTCCCCAAACATGCATAATTACCTGCAACATATCAAAACATCCAATTAACAGAACATTTGCCTTTACACTTTTGTATTAGTATATTATGTATTATATTATATTAAGTTTACTACATGTCTTCGTCCTGGTACTTTAGTTATTATATACCTTGTGATTGTTAATGAGGTTGTGAAGCTTGATTGTATTTGTTGATTTTGATCTGTCCTTCAGTCGGCCCACCATACTGCCTTCACATGAGAGTGAAGTTCTACTCTTCAGAACCGAACAACCTGCACGAGGAGCTCACCAGGTGAGTTAAGACACACAAATGTTCCTCCTGTAGCTCGCTTTGTCATACACGCAGATTTTAAAAGCCCTTTTATAATTGGGCTTTTAGGGTCGTTTCCTTCATAACTCTGTTAATCACATAAACTCTCAAAAGTCTGTTTTTAATAGGTCTCTAATAATAAGTCTCTAATAATAATAATAAGTTGTTTCTTTAGTGTGTGTGAATTTAAGATTTCAGAATTCATTTAAGAATTCAGAATGCTGTTTGTTCTACAGGCAAAATGCTTTGGTGATATAATAAGCAAGGCTCCTGCAGGGTTCATTTACCTCAGTCAAATCAAACAGCTACTACCTAAAGCATTGCTTATGTGTTTTGTTTTTTTTTTTTTTACCTTTTGAACCCATAAAACATGATTAATGTCAGTGTTCCATGGTACCAGTTTAGCATAGATGGTTGTTTTTATATCATATCCCATTAAACCATCACTTTTTATCTCCATATTTAACTGTATTGCTTTCTTTTATTTTCAGATACTTGTTTGTGTTACAGTTAAAGCAAGACATCCTCAGTGGCAAGTAAGTAATTATCCTGCAACTATCCTGTAGCTATCCAACTATTCACCTTAATGAAGTACTGTACACCGGGAAAAATGGTGATGTCATTAGATAGAGTGACCAACAGAGATTTAAATATCACATCCACTAAATCATGACTGATACATCAAATATCCAGCTTGCCGTAACAGACATGACGGTGCCATGTCAGGGACATATTTTGCCAGTTCACAGACTAAGTCATACCAGCAGTTGTTGTACCTACTGTGTTATGCATTAATAATTACAGGTGCCTTTTGAAAACACCAGATTGATCTGCACTACAAAAAATTCCTTGAACGTGATCCCCCATTTTAGTCATAAGACAGCTGTAGTTTGGAAAGTGACCTAGGAACTTTGTTCAGCCCATTCTGAGTAGGTATCCAGTCTGATTGTTCAGAGGCTGGCAGAGTGAGTCAATAGCAGAGCAGACAAGAACTGATAATAATCTTATCACAGGGCGATAAACACAAACCGTTAAACTTACTCCAAGCACGCTCATTCAATCAGTCAATATTTTACTTTTTTACTTGGTTATTTAACCAATTTCATACAACTAACTTCACTAATTCACTTGACTGGCACAATTTATTGCCTTTCTTCATCAGTTGATATCCCTTTAAATATGAATCTGTGTGTTGTGTCGGTAGTCATGGCCATCTTACTTTTAAGAGGCTTATAGGATTATGTATTGGTGAACAGAACAGAATTATTAACAGTAGTCAGTAACTACTAGGAGTGTAAGTTTTCGTTTTTACTACAAAGACAAGTCTGGTGGGCCTCAGTGAAGGTCACAGGGGAATTTTGGGGGCCTGTGGCAGTTGGTTTCATTAATTTTGCTGTGACTGACTGTTGCATGTCTGTATTTTCAGGCTAGAATGTCCATTTGAGACAGCAGTGGAGCTGGCAGCCTTCTCGATACAGGGTAAGCGCAGCAGGTGTCCAGGATTCTCTCCAGCTTTGTTTTGGTAGTTGAAATCACCTCTGTAACACATGCCACTGGATGTGTAATGGGCACACGACTTTGCAGAGTTGAGATGTGTGCTGTGTTTGCTACCCAGATAACCAAAATGCCTGTGTTGCAAAAATTTTGTGGTGTGGGCCAAACAAGCCTTTGTCAGTTTTAGGCTTGAGCATGGTATGCTTGTATACCAAGAAACCTAGTGAGGTTGTTCCATCTGCAGTGGACAAGTCTCTTTTCTAAAAGCTTTTTTTTTTTTCCACATACGTTAAATCTGTTACAACCCTCCTATATACCCAAAAGAAAAACCTTGCTCCTGAGCCCCTATGCTTGCTTTGTAGCTGGTGAGCCCATGAAATGATGTCCCCATATCTCATTTGAGCTGTGTCTCACCATGGCACTCACCTGACAGCCATGCACTCACAAGTTCAGCTGCAGGAGCAGACCCTTATGTCCCCGCTCCACAGGAGTTTTCCTTGATCTTTTGGAACCAGTCACAGCTGTCTTTGTGAATCACTGTCTGCTTTGAGTGAGGTTCCTGGCAACATTGCTGCCATGGTCACTGAGGCACATAAACCCCTGCACCACAATGAGGTTGCAAATCAGCAGTAGTAGTAGAGTAGAGTAGTGTAGCCTTAGGTGGAGAATGAAATTGCACACACATGTGGCAGAGATGTGATTTCCCATACTACATTAAGGGGGGGGAGGACCAAAGGCTCTTTAGCAAAGAGCCTTCGGTCCTCTGCATTGACAGGCTGTTTTCACATGCAGTTTAAAAAGCTTGGGCAGTGATAGGCTGCTGTTCATTGTGAATGGGACCTGGTGTTGCAGCTCTGCGCTGCCTGCTGAGTTACAGAGATTTAAAAGGAGAGGAGCCAGCTGAGGTGGTGTTGGCAGCTGTTAAAGATTTCCCTCCGAAGAAGCTGAAGGATGTTTATGGGGGGAAGGTGTGTTTGAGTTTCTTTTGCTGCACTGTGACCTGCATTAGAAAAAGGACAAATAATTAATCATATTTTTTTCATATGTCTGATAGTAACTAAATATTTTGTTCTACAAAACCTGTTAAATATGTGTTACACCAGGAACATTCTCACCTGTTTACTGGCAATATTTTCTTATCAAACATCAGTGTGTAAGTGTAGGAAAGGACAGCCTGGTGTCCATTATTTTAAAAAATGCACTAATGGATTGTAGTTTCCACCAAATGTCAAAACTACACATATTTACGTTTTTTAAATTGTTTTCTTTTTTTTTTTTTTTTTTTTTTTTTACATGGAGCTAAAAGCAGCATTTACCTGCAATAGCCACATAAATAGTGCTGCTTCAGAGGAACAAAGATTCAGTCATTAGAGACGTTTATGGAATGGGATTGCGTGCACAAACCCTTGGAGAGACACACACACATACACATAGTCACTGTGGGGTAAATGCCAGCTCATTAATGCTCCATCCTCTTCAGAGGCCCCCTAATCCAATACCCTTTCTGTCTTCTCTCTTTCCCTCAGTTGAGCTTTCTCCTTTCATTTTCCTTTTTTCAGAGTTGTGTTGTTGGTCCACTGACATTTACTGAGGACAAGGATAGGATGAAATTATCTTTTCTCTCCTCTATATCCTGAGGCTTTGCTCACAGCTGGACTAGCTAAACAGTGAAGAGCTCCTAGCAAGACCTTCTTTCTCCTGTGTACCCAAACACTGCAAAATGTAATCAGAAACAAGACTTCTCAGTCTCTGTCTAATTTCTCTACACCACAGCACCAGAGATAAGGTTTTTCACTTTGTCTTGTTTTCGACACACTGTTCTCGTTCTTATCTAGTGAAGATTTATGTTTTTTTTTCTTGCCTCAGCCTTCTTGATGTCTCATTTTTTCACCTGATAAAATCTATGGCCTCTTGTCCAGAGAGAGATCAGTCCCTGACCTGCTACACGACGCTTTGTGTGCTGTGACATAGAGGGAGGGTGTGTTTGTTATTTTGTCCATCAGGATTCCTCTTACCTGCCACCGCAGTAAAAGGCACTCTTCCTGTGGTCCCCTCTCAGGGGTCTCAGAGAACACTAAAGTATTATTTGAAGAATGTTTTTAGTCTTCATATGAACTGTACGCTGAACTCACCTGTGCAGTGTCATGCTGTCCATGACTACAGCCCCTTAATCTGTCATTGTTAATGTGTTCTGCTCAGGGTTTGAACTGAGAAGTCTGTTTGTCTGTGTGTTTTCAGCTGAGCTGGGAGATTGTGACCCATTAGAACATAATCTTGACCTGGTGACAGAATTTCGCTTCATCCCCAACCAAACGGAGGATGTGGAGTTGGCTATATACAACATGTGGAAGGAGTGCAGGTAAGTATTTCATTGTTACTGAACTACTGAATAGGTGGGAATGCATTTACAAAATCCCCACAGATAGTGGATATCATATGAAATCAAATGGATATGCTTCATTCTGTAGCCTGTATAATCTGCGGGCTTGGACTGAGATAGTTGCTGGGAGCGCTGTGTTGATATTTTTGTTGATGGATTTCTTTCAGGTTTTTTTTGTCTGCTCTTTTTTTCCCTTCCTCTCCTTCAGGGGTCAGACACCAGCCCAGGCTGAGATCAACTACCTGAATAAAGCCAAGTGGCTTGAAATGTATGGGGTGGACATGCATATGGTCCAGGTGAGTGACACGCTCTTTCTCACTAGCATGTACTGTATAAGCCTTGATCTATACTTGTTTCACAAATGTGTAGTTGCACGTCAGTAGCATAGCTGGGATTTTAAACAGGAAGTGTCCCTCATGAAAGACAAGAAGTGGAAGGAATGTGCAAAAGAATGTAAATATGTAATAGGGTCCTAATGTTGTCTCTTTTGGTGTCTCTTTTTTTTCCTGTTTTTCTATCCATATCTGCCCTGCAGGCAAGAGACGGTAATGAGTACAGTCTGGGTTTGACACCCACTGGAGTTCTGGTATTTGAAGGACAAACCAAGATTGGACTCTTCTTCTGGTATATTTGGTTACGACCATATTTACTCATATTTTCATTTCATTACTTTATAGAAACACCTTTAGGTTTTAAACCTTCCTTTGTTTGTTTGTGTGTGTGTGTGTGTGTGTGTGTGTGTGTGTGTGTGTGTGTGTGTGTTTCAGGCCCAAGATCACTCGTCTAGACTTCAAGAAGAGCAAACTGACGCTTGTGGTAGTGGAGGATGATGAACAGGTGAGCATGAGCACACACTCGCCACACAGTGAAATGCTGAAAGTGCAGAACAGTGCTTCCAATGTTGGTACCTGATATCTATAATGAATGTACTTGCAAACCACTGTATATTATGTGACTTATCAATTCTTTGCAGTCAGTTATGGTTTGTATCAGCAATCTCATCATCTTTTATGCGAGTGTGGTTTATAGCCATATAGTTTCATGGCAAAAATATTGAACTTCCCTTTAAGAAAATTTGACAAATTATATCTAAACATACAGTTTTTGTTTGTTTAATGTGCACATCTACCTGCAGTACCACTGTGAACCCACTCTGACTTTAGACTCTGATCTCCGTGAATCACAAACAATGAAATACTTAAAATCAATAAATTACTGCAGCTTATGAGAGAAACTGAACCCATCTCATCTGTCCTCTTACTAAAACCAAACCTGAAGCAGAAAAACTAACAAATCATTTCACACGTCAAGATAAATCTCAACATTTTCACCACAGATCATAAACAGATTATGTTTTTTTTTTCTTTTTTTTTTTTACAAACTCAGGAACACCATTCAAGTTATTTTTTAATCACTTAAAAGGAAATGTTCAAACATACAGAGCCTGCTTTGTTGGTTAGAAAAGAAATCAAATAATAAAGGAAATCTTTTGTTTGAAGTTTTGCCTGAGCCTTAGAAGAGGTTGGTTCAAAAGCAATATGAAGCGCAACGTTGTACTGTAGTACCCAGAGGCTAGTGTATGTGAGAGAGAAGGAGAGTCTGTTTATGTCCATCCTGGAGGTCTGTGAGTGAGGTTAATAAAGAAGCCTGCCCCCTGTGGTATTCCTGGTATGCACCACTCTCCTACACACACACACAAACACACGCGCACACACACACACACACACACAGTTCTTACCTCCCAACTCTGTTCTAAACTGTTATATACTGTATACTAGTCACACAGGAGTTTACATACTGTACTTGGGTATTTAATACTGTAACAAGATGCTTGTCTGCCCTACACACACACACACACACACAGCAGGAGCTTTAGAGATGAAACCAAAACAGTGTTGGCAGAGGTTTGTGGCCTTGACAATTGTTGCACATATTTTGAGAGTAAATTGTATCTGCTCTCTGTAACGGTGGATGGAGAAAGTGAAGGAGTCACATCTCATATTCAAACAGCATTTCTAAGAACAGGTGGCTCGTTGGAATGCATAGTATGTCTGTGAGCTTGTGTGTGTGCTTGTGTCTCTCTGTTTGGCTATTAAAAATGTCTGTTGGCCTTACTATTAGAGCTCTTCAGGAAGACCTTGTCCTCTAATAATCAGAGGACCCAAGAGGGAATAAGTCTTGCTCCCAAGTTCATTGTGGTGAACACTAAAAATACTAAACAATGCAGAGCTAACTGTGACTCTGTGGCTGTGGTACTCTGAATGGATCTTGGTTTGTCTGTTGTACTTTTGTCTGATGCACTTTCCATCCTTGTGTGAGATGGTCCAGGATCCATCTTTGGCAGATCTGCAGTAATTCCTGTGTTTGGTCCATATGTGGAATATAAGAAGTACACCAATGAAAAGAGGGAAACAAAGCAAAAAAAACTGTGCAATGAAGGCTTCAGTGCAAGTTTTATAAGTGACTGTAGTGCCAGACGGGCTCAGCAAGAAATCAGATTAATGAGGCAAGCACCTGCACACTGTTGTTCAGCCATTCATTCTTCACATATCAGCCTCCTTCCACAAATAAGACCTGGCACACGAGCTTTGTTTACAGAAAATGTATTGGCTAGGACTGAAGGAGTTTCAAATTATTCTTTGAATTTACAGTTTGTTTTGAATTTAACCTGCTATAGCTGAAAGTGTGGAGGCCTTATCCTCTTCTCTGTGTCACCCACATCTAACACCATGCCAATACTCCTCAGGGTAAAGAGCAGGAGCATACCTTTGTCTTCAGGATGGACCATCCCAAGGCCTGTAAGCACCTCTGGAAGTGTGCTGTGGAGCACCATGCTTTCTTTAGGCTGAGAGGACCGGTACAGAAGAACTCTGCCCGCTCTGGATTCATACGCATGGGATCACGCTTCAGATACAGGTAACAGATGGATGTCCTGGAAGATCAAAGGGTTAAGGATACTTTTGAATGATGGCTTTTGTCTAGGCAGAGGGTTGGTACACAAGGGTTGCAGTCAAAAAGGCAGGGCTTTTCATTTTTAGTCTTAAATCACATCCTTTCATTTGACTTAACATAAATTCTCAGTGGATGAAATTGGGATTTTTCACTCCAACAGAAAAAAATTTATGTCAAAGTTAAAGCAAATATCTTTTTTTTTTTTCTAGATGACGTACAAATGTAAAACGTAAAATAAATGATTGCACAAGCATTTGGCCAAGTTAATGTAACACGCCTAAATCATCACATGGTGCTAGCTGCTTTCCCAAGTCTCAAAATTGCTTATTTAAAAGAAGATGGGAAATTACTGATGAGTTAAGTGCCACAAAAGTCAATGTCCCATGTTTGTTTCTGTACCGTGTGTTGGAACATACCGACCAGAGATAATCCTAATGTGACGTACAGTATCTTTCTTCTGTACATACAAAAATTCCGCATGTGTACACACAGAGACTTGCAGTGGTTTAGACCAGGCACTCAGTGTCAACATACTGCAGTAGCCAGCTAGTCCCCCTCTCTGTGTGTTTAAACATTACCCAGTTGGATAAGCACTGGCAGTAATGTTGGTTTAACACAGAGGTTACAGGGTTTGTTGTTAATAGAAGGTTATCGCCTGGATAGGTCCAGAGATCAGCAGGGGTCATTGCTGCGCCTGTTGTTTTTTCGGACAATGAGATTTCTCAAAAAAATAAATAAATAAAAGTTGTCTCTAGTACTTAATGATTTAGCCTGCACTGATCAGAGTTACCATTGCTTACAATATGGGAACAAATATGGGAATAAATAGTTTTTGTAAGTCTAAACTAAGTTTTTGTCTTTGTGTGTGTGTGTGTTTGTGGTACCAGTGGAAAGACAGAGTATCAGACAACCAAGGCCAATAAAACAAGACGATCAGCCTCCTTTGAGAGAAGGCCCAGTCGACGTTACTCAAGGAGAACCATGCAGAACAGAGGTGAGGACAACACTCACATAGTCTCACACCTGCACAGCACAACCATTAACAGAACCACTGTATACATAGAATATATACACACATTATGTCACATAACCCTGTCATGAAGACATAGAAATGTCTTACATGATGTAAGCGTATACACATCCTTGTATTCTTTGAAAAAGATGTATTAAAATGTTCATTTTAGTAAATACGTCTGTTCTTTTTGTGTGTTTTTACAGGACCATTCAATCCACAGGAGTGAGTACACTTTTGTTTAAACTTAAATTACTTTATCTGCCCTATCATTGTTGTACAGCTTTAAGGTTGGCCACATCCACATTAGCTGATTTGTGTAGAAACTGAATCAAACCTATTTATCAGTTGTAGTGGCACAGCTGTTATGTAGTCCTGTTTGCATTGTCTCATCATATAAGCTTGCCTACAATTTTCAAGTACTGTTGCTCACACTGCTGTGACTCACACCTTGCTCTCAGACACACACACTCAATCTCTCTCATTATTAGTCCAGTTTCACCGTAAGGCTTGGGTATAATCATATTACAGAGGTAGCCTTTTGTCAAAGGGATATGGTGTGTGGGCTAAAGACATGATGTCAGAGGTAGTTTTCAGCTGTCATGGGACCAGATGACTCAAAGCATTGTGATGATAAACATTTCAGTGACTTTTCATCACACCTAATTAGACAGCCCTACGCTCCGACAGTGCTGGCACTTTTGAATCCAGAAAACATTTGCCCTGACAAAACAATGTAATAATGTTAAATAAGGATTGGGATTTGCTAACTGACTCATGGGTAACATGGCAGACTAAATAAAAAAAAGCATATTGGAAAAGGTTTTTAACAAAAATTTATTCTAAATTATCATCTGCTTTCGCCCAAAATGTGGTTCATGTGTACATGAGTGTTCTTCAGAGGGCAATGAAAACCAGTTCAGTTATTTACTGTATAAATCCATATGCATTGTTTAGGTGTTGTGCTCTTATTTTATTTTATTTTTTAATAAAATCTCAATTTCTTTCTTTGCTCAGAGTTCTTTCCTCGGGCAATGGAGTCAGCTCCAGCAAGGACAACAAGGTGAGGAACAGAACTGCTGTGTTTTTTAATCCTTCCTCCATTATATTGGGAAACAAAACAGAGCAGTGAAACAGGTTCAGGCAGGTTTTGAACTCAGATAGACGGCACATACCAGATACAGCTGGCTAACATAAAACAGCTGAGAATATTAGTGCTTTGACAAAAGTCTTGAAATGAAATTGACACTTTTATAGTCTTTTCAATTCCTCCCAATTTTGTCCTCCTTTATGCCCCTCTCTGTACCTCCACCATATCTGCTCCGTTTCATATAATCTTTCTCTCCCCCCTTAAGGTTTCTCCCATTAGAGGTGCCTGGTCAGGTGTTCCTGTGGTCACACCAGCAGCTGCTTCTGCCTGTGGACCGATGGAAATTGAGGCACTGCCCAGGAGTCCTGGAGGAGAAAAGAGGAGGTTGGTTCCTGGGTTCCTTTTTCAGAGACAGTTTTTTCGAACAACATTTTATTTCATTTTATTTTTTTGTTTGTTGAAATATACTCCAGTCCCTTGCAACTCTGAAGAAGAGAAACAGTTTAGAAAAGTTGTTGAACAAATATTTTGAAGCTAAATGGCTGTTCATTTGCCAGTGGGAGCTTAGAAGACCAGTGAGGGAAACAGGACCAGGTTAGGAAAGGTTAGCACAGGCAACTGATCCTGTTGAGTACTGAAAGAAGTGGGTGGATATCTAGGTGTGTTTTCATGATCTAATGCCATGAGAGTGGCGTAACATGGATTATCCACTGACCCTGTCCTGTTGTGACCAGGGTCAGTGGAAGGAGGAGGTAGGGAGGCAGAGAGAAAGAGGATATTCTTTTTTTTTTCTGTTTATGCCTATATGTCTCTTTCATGCTTGGTTTCTCTATTTCCGTATTTTCAAGTTCCTACTCTGTTCTGCGAGTATGTACGAGATACAGGTCACGTACATGTAATGAGTATGGAAACGTGTTCTCGGAAACATGATGGCCTGAGGGACAGATTATGTCTGCATGTATGTGACTTAGCAGATACAGCACACACCAGAAGAGTGTAATAGAGTTATAATATTCAGGCAGATGGTAGATTTAATAAGTCATTGCACATTGTTTGCTCTGTTCTGTTGTAATGTTGTGTCTTTTTCTAGTGTGTGTGTGTGTTTGTGTGCGTGTGTGTGTATGAATTAAAAATTAAATGTACAAATGCATACAAATGTTCCCCTGTGTGTTCCAGTATTAACATGTACTGAGGACTAATTGGTCTTGTCTGGAGGCAGGCCAGGTAGGTACAGTCAAGCACTGAATCTTGCCATTGCTCTGGCTTTAACCAATCAAACGCTGCGCAGTGACGGGCTTTGTGATTTTGGCTTTGGAAAAGGGTTCTCTTGCCGTGAAATTGTCTCCTGTGATTCTCTTTCACTTTTGATCAGCATGAAATGCCAACCTAATCGGTGGAGGAAATGATGTGATGATTTTGTGGGGATCTTGTGTTTTGTCACCATGAATCAAAGATGTGATGTGATTTCAGCTTTGGATCTGTTCATCTGTTTTCACGAATATGGTGTGTGCGGAGGTATCTCTTCTACATTTTAACATAGGTTTACCTGATATTATAACAGTATTTGAGGATTAGTGGAAGTTTGTTTGCCAATCAGCTTATTGCTTTCATATTAGTGATACTATGGCCTTTAAAAAAAAAAAAAGTATTTTTGTGGCGACAGTGAGAAAACATTACTCGCCTATATGTTTTTTTCCAGTGAATGTTCCTATTTACTGACCAGACAACTCTGACGCCTGCATAAACTCAGATTTACAGCTCAGTCTGATCCTGTTTTTAGTAAAGTACATTTCTGGTCAGCTGTAATAAGAGGATTGCTTGTCATTTCTGTAGAGATTTTTTTTTTATGTAGTTCCCCTAAAAGAGACATGATCTTGGATAAGTCCAGTACAGACAACGTGATGACGTATCCCAGTAATTATTCATTAATTCATTCGTTTATCTGTTTACGACCTCAGAAGACGATTGAGGGGGAACCCTTATTTTCAATGATTCTGAGGTACACACATACAATGACTTCAGACACAGCTAAAAATAAATAGTACTAAAAGAAGAAAACATCAATTAAAACAAGGTAGAAGTAACAGTGTTATAAACTAAACGTGTAGTAATTCACAATGAGACAAATAACTATATAAATAAATAAACAAAAGTTAAACGCAGTAACAATTAAAATCAATAAAATTAGCAATTAAACCATGTAACTATCAGTATCAATGAGGTAAACTTAAAGTTTTGTTGAAGCGTATTCCATATATGTGGGGTACAGTAACAGACAGCAGATCTTCCTAACACTGTATGAATTGTGTGTGGAAGGATACAGTGGCTCCCATCATTCCAAGAAAGCAGGGCTTAGAGATGGGGGGTAGGGTGGCTTTTGTATAACAGCTTTATAAAAAAAAAAGAATACATGTTGATCCCTCCTCCTCACCCATAGAGGAGGCAGCAGGCAGGCCAGTGTTTTGTTATAGTAGGTAAAGGTGTGTCCCATAACTATTTCCAGTGATGAATTGTGGAGTGATATACTGCATCTAAAGATTAGAACTGGCCGTCTGTGCATTAATAACATCCATATACTCCAATACAGAGAGGAAAACTGCTTCAACAATTCTTCGTCATTCATAAAGGAAAACAAGATTCATTTCTGAAGTAGGAAGCACCATTTCAAACTCAGTTTTGATAACAGAATATCAGTATGGATTTTAAAAATCTGTTATTCATCAACCCAAATGCTTAGATTTATGCACCCTCTGTTATGGTGCTATTTTTTTTTTTTTTTTTTTTTCTTTATTGATCCCTCCTGGGGAAATTACTCTCTGCATTTTACCCACACCAAGTGAATGAAACACACACACAAGCATGCACATGCACTGGA
>JBBMJY010000007.1:17867700-17878000 GCA_037833715.1 Toxotes lorentzi | reverse complement strand
TCGAGGCACTGCTGGGATTTGAACCCAGGATCTCCTGTTTACTAGACAGGCACTTTAACCAACTAAGCCACAGCGCCCTATTCATTTACAGAATGAATATCAAAGCTACCATGGTCACAAAGTTATAATTGTACAAAGAAGAGGTTACATGGTTTACATAAATAGTAATTAAGATTGGTCCAAAGACAGAACCTTGGGGAACGCCCTTTGTAAATGGTAAATGGTTAATCCTAAAGGCTACAAATACTGATCACTGTATAAGAAAAATATTTCTAAAGCTTGATTTTTGTAACAGTGTCCTTTAAAACACACCTTTGATCATTTTGTGTTAGATACCTAGGGCTCTCAATATTTTTACATCCCAGTTAGTGTCAGTGATGAGTGTGTTTAAGCTTCATTATGTTTGCTAGTGATGCTACGGCTTTCTAACATGAGTGTGATCCATTGTTCCTGAGGCTCTGCTGTCGAGCCTTCAGAAACATCTTCAATCATAAAAAATGCTTTACCAACACTGACACAAGTACAAGTCGTTGTGTATTTTATCAGTTCAAGATGTTAGACTGAGATGACCTCTGATTTCATACCACCTCCTGTTTATACCATCAACTCATGGAAACAGTTTACAGTGGACATGAGGAGGATGCTTTGAAAGGGAGATTGCTCTACTCACTAATCACTAATACTTCAGATTAATCCCTGGTGCTCTCCCTTCTCTCCTCCTACGCCTTTCTCCCTTTCTTTGGGTCCAATTTCACTTTTGAATCTGCATGGAGCACTATAACCCTCAGCTGTGAGCATTCAGTCTCCTCTGTCTCTCTGTCTTTGTATTTGTCATTAGCCAACTTTACCAGACACAAAGGAAGCTGACATTATGAATCAAATTGTTCATAGTTATGTAATATATACAGTCAGAATCACTGATTGATTGATTAATTGATTGAATGATTCACAAAAATAGCAAAAAAAATTCTCTTACCTTTGCCTCGCATTCTTCCACATTAGTCCACCTCCCTGAAACATTATCATCAGTGAGAGTAGATAAGTCTTTGTTCAGTCTTTGGAACTAAAAAAAAAAAAATCTCTATTGCAAACCAGAGTCTTTATGGAAAACATGAAATGACATTGACAATGTCAGTGGGAGTTCACCATCTAGTCAAAGACCATCAAATTAGTCACTGTTATATAGTGGTAATGGGAAACTGTATGCTCCCTTGCCTTTTACGCTTCCAGTATAGCTGTCATCATGAATAAAAGCTTGTGGCTCAGAGCCTCCAGCACTGAATATATAAACACATTTGACATAAGCGATCAAATCTCAGCTGTTAGAGGTGTAAAGCCAGGTCACTGCTGCTCCACACACACATCCAGTCCACTTCACTTAACTCAAGTGTTCATTTCACAACACTTGTCAGTGCCGAGCTTATCACGACCATGCACACCTTATTTATTCATGTTGTTTCATGTCCACTAAGACAACTGTTTTGTGATCGTCGTCTGCATGATTTTTCTTTCCAGGCTGTAGTCTAAAATGAACAATGATCTCATATGACACAGTAAAATAGAGCCCACAGCATTGAGACAACTGTAGAAAATCCTTAAGGAACATGCAAAACAAAGTTAGCCTGCACGTCAAGCCATATGCCATGAATTAGACTTTAATTAATTTAATTAATTAAATCTCTTTAATTAATCTCATTCGTACTCATGTTATCAGCTATCCGCTGCCTCAGATTCTCTTCTGTAGCCTTCTGCTCCTCCCTTCTTTGCCCATATCTCTTTGTTCCTGTGTTAAACAATCTGTTTCTGTCTTATCTTTTTCCCCCTCTCATGCATTTGCATATAATCTATATAATCTCTTTCTCCTTTTCGCTATTTTCATTGAATGGCCACGTCTCCCCCACCCATAGTGTTTTTGGTTTACCTCAACTCTCACTCACTCCCCATTTCTTAAACCCCCCTCCTGTTTGTCCTCTTCCCCTTGTCCTTCTCTTTTTCCTCCTGTTCTCCTCAGGTCTTCTCTTCCCTCCATCCTCCCTGCTCATGTCTCATCAAAGCTCCCCACAAGGAGCTGGACAGATCCGCCCCCCGACAGCAGTCTCACCGTCCATACTGACATGAATTGGACAGCACACTAATAAATGGGAATGGCTCTGCAGTGACTCGCCCATCACAAATATCTGGTATTTGTGGTAGTGACTATACCACATGGAAGAACACATTTGATGTGAATACACATACGCCATATTAACTGATATATTCCTCAACAGAAACCAATCTCAGTATCAGTTCTTCAGTCTAGCAACACCTGTCACAGACTGACACTTCTCTAAGCTGGATACTGCCCTCTCAGTGTCTCAGTCCATCTCTGCACATCCTGCCACGTTTCCTTGATCCTTGTTCCAGTAACAGTTCTGAAAAGTTAGTCTACCTTTACTCCTTTCACCTTCTTTTCTCTCCCCCATTTTCCATTTTCTTACCCTCAATACTTTCTTTCTGTCTCTTGTCCTTTTACTCCTTCTCCTTCATCTGACTTTCACTCCTAGCCTCATAGTGAAACTGGCTGGCTGAGGTGAGATGGTATCAGTGTGAGGCTAGGAATTAAACTCCACTCTTGACAGCAAGGAAACAATAGGTCACATAGTTCCTGGAGGGTTTAGAAGTTCTCTTCTGCTTCTTATTTTCCCTGTCTCAAAAATAGCATGTGTGTTTTTGTAGTACTTCAAACACTGTTGCAGTGTTCATTAAGATTGACTTCCATCCAGTGATTACTTTTATATAAGAAAATGATATATATTTTCTCCCTTTTATATTTAATTTGTTCTGCACATTTCATGGATCTGCTGCTCTGTTTTAAATGGAGATTGGATTAGAAGGTCAACATCTTTCTCATCCATAGGGTGATTTGTCTAATAGATTGTTTTTTGTTTTTTTATTTTTTATTACTAACCCTAACCCCTGCACAAAAAAACAGAAGCAGGGGGAAAGAGTTACCTTTGCTCTGTCAAAGGTGTGTTCCTAAAAATTCCAAATCTGTTATATTTGCACATTGTTTCTTGTGCATTGAAAACATCCTGGAATAAGATGTTTTGTCTTTTGTTGGAAGTTAGCTGTACTCAGAAAGGAAACTGATTGTGACCTTCTTATCCAAATTATAGAAAGAAATCAAACAAGCATAATTCCATTAAAATATTTAAAACTGAATTGAATGGAAATAGTTGATCTGTTTTGTAGTATACTGTAACTGTTAACAGCAGTGGAGAAGGCTCAGTGGGTTTTTATGAAATGTCCGAACCATCAGTGTAATAGAGGCTTTGGCTCTTGGAAACAAAGAGTGTAGACGTTGACATCCGCTGAATACCTAACTACACCTGGGCTACACCACTGCACAACTGTTCTTACCCAAAAAGATGATTTCATAATAGTCTTGCTTTGTTAAATGTTTACACCATGACTGTGACCAAAGGATGTATGTCTGAACAATATGTTTTTAAATCATTTCAGAGAATAAAGACACAGAAGAGTATGTAGCTTGAAATAACATCTTTAATGTATGTTTGATCCCTTATCCTTCTTTACTGATAGAGAAGGATTTACCAGGCTTTTGGGCTTTTGTTCAGTACATAAAACAACATTATATATAGATATATCTTGTTTTGATGTCATCCAAGCTGTACTGCAGCTGTTGTACACACACTTTGCTCTTGACCATCAAGCAGAGTGACAAAGGAAATCTGTGTAGCAGGTTGCTGTTAGGTTTGAATTTGCTGCTAGGTTCATGCTTTAAATCTCTGGATTGTTTAAGAAGATTTTCATGAAAGCTTTGGGCTATCCATGCCTTCTTTTTTTTTCTTACATTTCATCTGTTTTTCTTTTTTTGATTGCTATATAAATACATTCAGACCTTCTGTCAAATAACTATGACAGAGCACTTTTTTTTTTTTTTACATCAGTTGAAGAGGAGGAGCTGTGTAGTGTAGCTAGTGTAAACTAGCACTCATTATGTATGAGTACTGACTTGCTGGCTGAGCAGAGGACCTAATTACTATTTAGTGTTTGTTTGGGAGGAGACCGTACGCCCTTGGTATGAGTATCTGTGCTCTTTTTTTTTCCCGCGTCCTGTCTTATGTTTATGTTTATAGCAAACATGTTGGCTAGATACATCCTCACTGTACGTTCTATTTCCTTCATGGATTGCTTAACATATGGGAGTGTTTGTATACATTTGGTTTGTGAGTCCTCTGGCCAAGCATTGTACTGTTCTTCTCATACTTGTATGTGTGGTGCTCCAGCTCCTGTTCTCTCCAGGCAGTATATAGTAATATATACTACTCATGTTTCACTGTGTCTTCAGGCTACAGAAATATGAGGTAATTACTCGGCTGCTGGAAGAGCTTCTACCGAAACCCGTGTATCAGATGTTTTGCTGAAGGATGCTTCAATTTCGGAGAATAATACACCACATTATTGCCTACAAAAGTTATTACGTGCTTTGAAGACTTATTACCATGGGCTAAACTGTGCTTCTGTTAAACTCTTATTTTACCTCTTGAGAGGACATTTGGTTTTGAGCAGCATATTTTTAGAACCCCCATATATTTCTGGTAGAAAGTACACTAACTGCCTTTGGACTTTCTTGTTATTCCTAATAACAGTTCTATGAATGAATCCATGAATTTTTCTTCCAGATAGACTTATTTCTTTAAATAAAGAACATATTTCCTTTTTCATATTTTTCTTTTTCCAATACAACAGCCTAAATGGGAGTTCTGTTTTAGTTTTTGGTTTTGTTTGTTTTATTCTAATTTTGTTGTTTGTTTATGTTCACTTGGTATTATTCTGCAATGTCTTTTGATATATCATCATGGGACGGTTTTGCCATCTTTACAGAGTCCATTTATATCTTATGGATGCTGCAGGTAAGTTGTACAGCTGTATAATCTTGAATTCTTCTTTTCCAGTTTTGGTTAAACACTTGCATTATCTCATCCATTGTATCTGTTTGTATTTAAATGCAGTTGTTATTAAACCCCCATCTTGGCCTGCTGCTTCTTTTATATCTTCCTCTTCTCCCTTTTATTGTCCCTAGTGTGCCCATGGTTGCTGACCTGATGGAGACATGCATTGATGATGTCCTCAGGGCTCCTGTTGCTCCCACAGCGACATCTACAGAGGAGGCCGGACCAAGCAATGCCTATGCCACTGCCAGTGTCACGGCAGAAGATCCAATCAGCCTCACTGGTGAGGATATTTACGAAATATTCCAAATCTACTTTTAGAGGCTAATATTCCTCTAATCCCATAAAAGGCACTTGGCAGGATGAGACACAAGCACCACAAGCTCCAGACTTGCCGACATCTTCTCCTATACATTTGCACTGCCTCTGCTCACATTTCTCTGCCATGTTCAACAACTAAGTCAGTTATTAACAAACCCCAGACCTGATTATGGTGGTTCATGTTGTTAATAAATGAACAGAAGAGAACTTCTAGAGTACCATGAGAGGGGGACATAATGACTATCACTTGTGATTTCATTATAAAAATGATAATGTTATGTAAGTAAGGTTTATTGTACATGCACTGAAAGATTGCAGTAAAGTTGGTATACGTGTTCATTCAGTTTCATCTGTGTCTTCACTGTGTGTCCTCAGAAGCAGCCGCTCGTCTGAAGCAACTGGAGTTGGAGAGCAGTCCACTTCTCGCTACTCAGAGAAATAACATCAATGTCAATATGGCTATGAACAATCAGGTGGGTGTTTGTTTATACAATATTTCTACTAAAACCAACATTAATAAAATCTGTTTCTGAGGAAGTAGTTTAGGAAGTAAACACAGACATACCTATTTTTTTATGGGCTGTGTGTGCCACATGTGACCCTACTCCAACAGGATGATGTGCTGAAGCTCACAGAGAAGTGCGGTCTGAGCAGTACAGGCAGCAGTCCAGCTGTCACTCCACTGCGCACCCCAGAGGATCTGAAGAGTAACATCCTTAAGGCACAAGTTGAGGCTGCTGCCCTCATGGTGAGAAACAGACTCCACTAAAGTGGACAAAAAGAGAGAAGAGGAGGAGGAAGTGCATCTTAGATCATACTGTTATTTTTTTACTTTGCATTGCTTTACCCATTTAGAGTTAGTGTTGCATTTTATTGTTTGGTGATTCTAATTTGAAAGACATGTAAGGATAAAAGCCCCATCAACAGGCCTGGAATTGCCTCTGGTTATTTTTTAACAAACCACTGGTAAAAATGTATTTTTCTCTTTTAAGTTGAACTAAACTCAGTAAGTATATCAACTTACTGAACATCAAAAGGCTTTGGGAAATGAGTACAGCTTTGCTGTTTTCAGCTATATTAGCCCTTCCACTTTCTACGTTACTGTGCAAGTGTAATGAGTGAGCAGTGAACTTTACAGTGAACTTTACTGAAACTAATCAAAGCAAACTGAGCTGTGGACTAATGGAAGCTGTGTGTGCTCCATGGTTTTTAATCAGGTTGTTTTTTGATTTAATTTTAGTCAAATTGAACCTTTTTTTGGATGGAGGTGCATTATTCTTCAAATATAATAATAGTTTAAGAAATTTAAATAATGGCTTTTTCGTATGAATCTCAATCTATAGTGGATCCTGCCAGAGCTTTCTGTTGCATCAGAAAAGAGCTGAGCATGGAACTTAACTAGATCTTATATGGGGCTTTTAAACGTCTTCACCCCTTTAATGTGGCATCTGTTAATCACAGCCAAATGAAATCATCACAGCTGTAGTATATCACTCCTCCGGTATATCAGAAATGTGGAACTTGTCATAGCTGTGAACTTGTAGTGGTGTTCTGCTGTTAATTGGACTGGAGATGCATGTTTGTCTCCCACTCCTAACACTTCCCCCAGTGTGTCTCATTATCCAGTTCTCTCTCTGTTTACCTCTGTGTAGGGCTCTTTGGAGGAACATGTCGCACTGGTTGGAGATAAAAACTGTAACTTGCAGGAAGCTTCTGCCAGGTACGACCACATGCTGTAATTACTAATTTAGTTCAATAATCTGTAGTTCCAGAATTATAATCCATGAATGAATGAATAAATGGAAACAAATGTGATATTTCTTAAACTGAACCTGAGTGAGTGAAGTGAGTGTTCGAGATTTTCATTTAACTATGAAAAAGAATTATATTTGCAGTTAGTACAACACAGTCAGTCATTACAGAGCAAACATGGACACGAGAGAAGCCATTGTCACTTGTGCTTCATTGTCTTGAAACTGGGCCTTTTCCCTCCTCCTCCTTCGTCTTCCTGAGTCATACCAACTGTCATTGCTTTGTCTCAACCAATCACAAATCGCAGTCCTTGCTGGTAGAGCTGATTAACCCCCTTGAATATTCATGAGGATTATTAGCATAGCTCACAACATTACATCACCTGCAGCTCATCCCCGTAAGCAAGGCCATACAGATTGACAAGCCAGTCCTTGTCCCTGCCATGTATCTGAGGCAGTAAATGGGTCGAACTGGACAATAAACCACATTAGGTTTGGCAAATGCTGTTGCTCACAAAATGTTTAGAGATGAATTAACTTATAGAAAAATATATATAATAAAAATAAACGCTTAGCAAAGCTGTGAAATAGCTTAAAGCAAGATATTATAATACATGCTATTTTTTCTCTGTTAATCAGACTGAATATTGCATGCAGCCATGTGCATCATGTAGACATTCACTACAAAAATATCTTTTTCCAGGTTGAAGGTGCGCACCGGGCGAATGGGCAGTAACTCGTCTCTTTCCGTTAGCAGTCGCCCTGACACCCAGGACTCCTGGGACCTGCTAAAGCCAGCTTCACTGGTCTCATCAGCGGGGGCCAGGTCAGTGTGTTTGCTTGTGTGTACTAAATGCTTTTCTGTGCATTTTTTTGCTTTGTATAATTTGTCATTCAGATAAATTCTGTATTCATTCATTATTCCCAGTGTATGCGTTTACAAATATCATGAGACATAGAAACAAGGCGAACAGATTAGTGGAGGAGGGAAACTTTGAGGCTAGCTGCAGATTCCTAAACCTTAGAGGACTGAGACACACACATTTTATTAGTTTTCCTCTTCTTTGTTATCTCACTTTAAGTCAAATGATGCATTCAGTGGAAATCATCACCTGTTTTCATATTTTATTTTAATTTGTTGTCATGACACGTATAAAAGTTTGGTCATGGATTAATAACTCTACTGTCCTGATGAGGATGAAGTGACCTGATGGTAGTTCACTGTATCTGTACGTTAAAAACACACCTTGTGTAATGATCACATTCACTTAACCTACTTAAGTTGTTTGTACCTTGAAAGAAGGTTCTGACTGTTAAAAAAATGGCTACAAATAAGGGTGTAAAGATACAGTTTGGAGAGTATAAATCGGCCAATACCTGCGGTGCCCACCTGCTTTTCCTTCAGTGGCATCATCCTCACTGTATAATTTTTGTCACAGATACTTATGCAGGTTCTTATGTTCTGTTCACCCAAACAGAACATAAGACATAAATAAGACAGATTCCACAATGATCAGAGACAAAGGCGTTGCTTGTTCTTTGTAGTCTTGCTGACATCTGTTGGCATGTTTGAGTAATGCGTGTGTGTGTTTGTGTGAGTCTGGGTGTGATGAGTCACATGACTTGATTTCTGCCTGGATACTGCTGGTGTCTCTGCTCAAGAAGTGTTTACAGTAGGACGAAACAAAAATACAGACACAGGCAGACGCTTGACCAGACAACTCACCAAGGCTGTGTGGCTCAGGCTCATTGATGCAGTAAATGCTTCTGCTATTCAGGCTGTTTTTCTTCTGCAGTCCGGAGATTGTAGACTCGAAATAAAAGAAAACTGATCAGTCACCATTAAACAATTTTAATAATGAGCCTTATAAGGCTTTCATCAAGAAAAAATGCCCAACATTTCTGGTTCCCGCTTCTCAAATGTGCATATTGCTTTTCTTTTTTAAATACTGTTGTAAAACATGTACATATACCTTGGGGATTTGAACTGTTGGTCAAGAAAAACTTAATTTGAAAACATCCGCTCAGATCATTTTGGAATTTCTCAAATCAAATGAACAAGAAAATGCGTGCAATGTACCAAACCAAATATGTTTATCATACCAAGAATGATGAGCTGAAAATACATGTATGTCAAGGTTTCTTTGAAAAATTCTGTAATAAGTTGAACAGAAATGTGAAATTCTCTATCCTTTGCTCATTTTTCCTCTTTTTCTGTTCATCAGTGCCGAGAGGTTAGCTGAAGATTTAAATCCCTCTGTTCCCAAGATGCCCTCTGAGCCTGCCAGCGAAGGCATGGCACCAAAGGTAACATGATTATTAACAGTTAATTTAATTGATGTGGTGCGTTTACATTTGTTGCCATGAATCCTTTTACACATCTGCAAGGTGTTTACTGCTGTGTGAAGGCTTGAGAATAAATGTTGTTTGACTGGACTTTTCACTACCATGTACACTACAGGTACATTTTATATGCCCCTCCTGTTATACAAACCTGATGTGACTCAGATTAATGGTATGCATTTTATTAATAAAGATGGACTGAAAGTCACTGCACAGATACTGCACTGACTGTACTGATTGGAATGGAGGAAACAAACTGTGCAAGGAGCTCCTGCTTGTGTGTCTCTTACTAGGTTAATGTGTCATGTTAAACCTGATGTGAATTGATTTTCTAATACAGTAAGTTTGTATGGGTTTCGTCGTTGTTTTTATGTTGTGATGAAGCGTTTGTGTCATTCTGCAGGTTAAAGCAGAGGAAGTTGACCTGCAAAACACCGCCCCGCTATCTGACAACCTGATCGACTTCACTGATCCAACTCCTGTGGTGAGTCTAAGCTCAGTGTATGTGTAGCAATTTTGAACTCCTCCTGGGTAATTTAATCATTTGTGAGCAACTCTGCAGCAAGGAAGGCTTCAGTGAGTTTCTCAAGAGCAGCAGGAAGGACATAGTGGTAAACCACTGATCTTTAACTCAAGACAAAGTTAATGTAACCACCCGAGTGGACTGCAACAATACGTCACTTATTCACCCTCATTCAGACTCGTTAAACCCACGTCTGCAGCTCTGACCTAGTTTTCTTCCACCACTTGAAGGCCTTAGTGAAGAGGAATTTCTGTGAGGAATTTAATTTAAAGTGATGATAAACGTTGTCAGCATTTATGAACATAAATATTGACACTGACATACACAGAGAAAGAAAGTGTGTGTGTGTGTGTGTGTGTGTGTGTGTGTGTGTGTGTGTGTGTGTGTGTGTGTGTGTGTGTGTGTGT
>JBBMJY010000007.1:17833643-17867600 GCA_037833715.1 Toxotes lorentzi | reverse complement strand
TGTGTGTGTGTGTGTGTGTGTGTGTGTGTGTGTGTGTGTGTGTGTGTGTGTGTGTGTGTGTGTGTGTGTGAGTGAGTTAGATGGAGAAACTGAACTGAAAAAACTTTAAAAAATGTTATGTTTGGAGCTAGCAGTCACAAATCTCTCTCTGTGATCCATGAAAATAAACCTGTGTCAGTCATAAGTTAGTATGGTCAGCAGAGTGTAACAGCATTTTTCTGCTTGTCTTCCAGCTACCACCGGTGCAGCAGCCCAAACCTCTCATCACACCTCGCTGGATCATTCCAACCACTGCAGTGAGTGGTCACTCTCTTCTCACCCGTGTAGCTTTTCTCTTGTTCGACCGTCTTCCTCTCTGTCGGGCTCCTGTGTCTGCCTGTTCTTTTCTTTCCACAGGTTCTTTGAGAAATCTTTCAGACAGTTGTGATGTTCATTTAATTATTTTAATTTATTATAGATTATTATATATATATATATTTTAATTTCTGTTCTTTGTCCTGAAAATGGTGATAGAAGTCTCAGGTTTTTTTTTTCCTCCCCACATACACTTGCATAGTTGCTGTACACTTTGGCTGATGTAGAGGCTATGTAGAAACTGACCTCCTTCCTTCTCCCTCGTCCCCTTCTAATGCAGCCTCCTGGCGTCTTTACTAACGGCCTGCTCGACCTTGAACCCCCTGCTAAGGTCACCCCTCTTCTCCCCGCAGATGGGGGAGCTGCTCTCACCCCAGCCCTCCCCCACCTTGCTCACACACGTAACACCATCTCCACCAGGTAAAAATTCATGGGATTTGAACCAAAACACTTAAAGGGTTGTGTTTAAAGCAAGTGTTGGAGTATGCTGACCCCTGCTGATCAAGTGAGAAAATGCTGCTTCCTTCAGCTGAAATTCCAGTGTAACAGCACTTCAGATGTGCAGCCAGTGAAACATAAATAGGATGATTAGATGTCTTCGCTGAAATCACTTGTAGTTCTTACTTGACCTTGGTACTTTGAGGCTCCAGCATTGTTTTTGTCTGTAAAACAATGCTAGATACAGGCACAGCAAAAGTCACTAAATAACTTATTAAACTTTTGTTATAATGCAGATTTTTTTCTCGCTGTAAAAGATGTTCTCATGGACATAGAGGGAAGTAATGGGGTCTCATTTGCTCATAACTATTTAATCAATGCGAATGTGTTGATTAAATAGTTAAAAAAGTGTTTTCCATCTCTGATGCAGTGATTTTTTACCCTCCTGTGTCCCACAGCACTGTGGGTCAGCCACCGGTCTCAGGGGATGGAGCCAAACCCAGAGGTCTCCTGACCACTGAGCTCTGATGAAGAAATGAGGAGCAACGACCACAAAATTCATATCTCCCCGACTGCTTTCCCACCTCACCCATCACTCCCTCACGCATCCACACACAAGCAAGCTGGGCCCGGTGCGCTGTGGGCTAAGAGGAAAGCAGAAAGGAAGAGGCAGCTGACAAGTACCGCAATTTCAATCGCACCCTCACTGACACACAGATTGAACAAAGTGAATTAAGTAGACATATCAGTAATAGGAACATGAGTACAGTTTTTCATGACAGCATGACATCAGGCTTAGATTCTTGTAAAACTTTTGAAACAAACATTTAGCTCCAGTATTAATATCTCAAGAACATGTAACTTGTGAGTTTGAGTTTCACCATTAGTGACCTGCCATTTCCTTAATCCATCCAGTCAACCAAACCTCAGTCTCTAAGAACCAGCACCATCCTCTTGTAGATGACAAGTAATGAAGGTCTTGTTTGCTACAGAGGTCAAGTCGTGGGTTAATACACAAAAATCCACCATCTCCTGTACGGTACAGTTAAGGGTAGGTTGTCTCTTTTAGTGCTGCTCTCGCATCCCCTCTTTATTTTTATTTTTTTTTTGTTTTGTCACTGGCGTTGCATACCACTGGATCCCTGCTACTCTGAGCTTTTCTGTTCGCTCACATGTACAAAAATCAGCTCACACTTAGAGCTGCTGAAGTACACTGGATACAGGACTGAAAAGACAAGTCTATAAAAGAGAAAGACACTTGACTGTAAGATGTAAACAGCATCTGGACTCTTAGCATGATGAAACACACAGATGTGATACTGCACTGTCCCCGTAGCACACTACAAACTTTTTTTTAAACTCAGTCACTTCTACATGTGAAACTCGTCTGCTGCAGCTACAGGATATGAAAACTTCTCTGGATTATCTTTTTGCAAGACTGTACCTTGAAAGCATTCTCTGCCATGGATGATGATAGAGGTGAGAACTTTCAACACTGGTTTTTATTATCCTGCTCTTACATTTTTTGTCTTTATTTGCCCTTCGCAGTACTTTTTAAATCTGCACATTTTGGTACCAGCATCCAGAGGGATTGAACATCATGAATGAAAGACAGTTCAGCGTCTCTTTTTGGAGCCTGTTTGCTCCGCTCTTTAGTAAACTCTTATCATGGCTTTTAATGTTAAGTTACAACATTTTGTCTATAATGTGATCCTGTGATTTGTTTTCACTCGAAACCACTGCTCTCATAACTGGATCTTTTTTTTTTTTTTTTTTTAAATCCACATTGATTTTAACTTCTAAATTGGGAATGTAACATGTGAACGCTGTCCAGTGGGATAATCAAATTCATTTTAGACAGTAATTTGAATCTGTTATAGACAATGACTCCAAGTATTAACATGCTGTAGCTGTTACCCTGCCTTATGTAAATGAATGTATTCAAAATATCTCATCTATGAATGCTGGAGATGCCACAGTGTGAATATCTCACTTGTACAGCTGTTCATCTTAAATCCACATTTGCTGATCCACTGTATAACTGGAGGAAAACTTTTGTACATGTGAAACTGAGGCCTAATTCTATGTTTTCTGAGTAATTAATGAGTATATCACACAGACTCTTAAGTGGTAGAGTTGTAGATCTCATGTATTGTTCCTTTTTTTAAAAAAAAAAAATTCCCATTACCCCATTCATCATAATCACAAAGTCTGGACCCTCATTCAAGTTTTTTCTGTGTAGATTTTTTTTTTAGTATGACATTTATTTCATTATCTGTCTTGAACAAGGGAACCTGACTGTTTTACAAAGTCTTCTTAGCAGTGACAGTTATTTATGCTACTACTTTGTAATTGTTCAAATATTACATTTTGTCCAAAAGTGTTGTAGCGTACAGTTACAATGTATTGTCAGTATAATGGCATCAGCCGGCTGTAGATATGAAGTAGATTTATATATATTTTTTTGGAAATTATGTTGGCAGTATTGTTACTACATACTAAGGAGAATTCCATTATTGAGGTGTTTTCTAATTACAAAAGAAGTAGGAATTGTGTTACTGATCAGACTGGCTGGGGTTAAAAAAAACAGACATCTCAAATGCATTTTTATATAAACTTTTATTTTTTTTCCTGGAATACCTTGATCATGATTCAGTAAAGCTTTGCTACAGTAGGAGCCAGTTGTTTTTCTACTCTCATTTTTATTGTTTGGCTAGTGTTGAAATTATTTGCCGGAGGAGGTTATCGGTGGTTACAGTTGGATTCATGCAAGGCTAGATAATCAGATTTTCTACTCTGCCGTGGACCAGATGTGATTTTTGTCTTGTTAAACCAGCTATGAAACAATGACCTGAATCACTTGAAGGTTCGTGTTCAGTTCTATCTCAGTTATTCATTTTTGATAAAACCCTAAAAAGCACATTTAACAATATAAGAGGCCACAGAGGATTTATCTCTCAGCTGACCCAGGATGGTTAGAACAGTGTAAATGAATTTGAGAGAATGATCTCTCTGTACATCTGTGTCAACAACATTCGCTGCAATCACAAAACAAACATTCAAAAATCCTTCTATATTCATTCATGTGCCCATGTGTGGAACATAGTTCAAATAGACATTATATACAATGCAAGGTCACAGCGGGAAACACACAGGTGTTCCTCATAACATTAGTAATGGTTCTGCTGAGTTCAAATGTCCCAGTAAGCTGTAACAGCTAACAGCCAGTATGCACAATATCACCCATTACAACTTTACTGTGTGTAACCCAGTTTAGCACAAGATGGCAGCACTGAACCATTTTTACCTCTAATGGGGGGAGGTAGCCGAGCAGATTATTTTTTCTCTAGCATCATTTACATTACAGTGTATTATATACGGTATGTTCTAAATGCCGTACTACTAATATCAAAGTTGTAGGACATTAAAAAGAGCGGGCCCTCACTCTTTTTTTTTTTTCCACACTAGGTTTCTCTGGGGATAAATTTAAACACACTATTCATGCCTTTGAATTTGAACCACCTGTACAAGAAGTAGAACTTTTTTTTTTTCTAAGTCAACATATGGAGTTATCATCTTCTTATCTGATGTATAATTAAAAATCTACACAAACAGACTCAAACAGAATATTTCCCCCTGGATATACTTTGCTGTGTCTATAAATCAGTCTAATATCTCCAGGTTGAAGATTAGTGTCTCATTTTCTCAGGAAAGTCTGTTAATCAGATTTGATATGAGCGATGTCTGTATCAGGGACACGGGAGTTATTTGTGAGCGTCGACTGGTTTGCAAACGATAAGTAATGCTCACGACACAGCTCTCTTCTAAAAGTATTCACTTTTATTTATTTATTTTTTTTTACAAATTAACAGTTCACCATCTCTTCAGTTGTTTCATGAACAAGAACAAAACACCACTGCTCCAAGCTTGTTATGGACCACAGTTGAGTGGCTCTTGCCAAATAAGATAAAATAAAATGAAAGCCCCTGCTCCTTCAGGATTGCATCATATTCCAAAATCTTCAATCAGTACCAAAATGAAAGCAGAGACTCTGCTGGTATGTTTGAATTGCCGTATCACTTTACATTTGAAATGCTTTGACTTCAAATTGATTGACTGCGACTGGTCCATGCTACAGAGCAATACATAGTTGGACCATTATTAAACAGCAGAACAGCGTACAGCTCGATAACTCAGCCAGGACTGCTCCCCTCAGCAGATGGGCTGACTTTCCCCCACCTTCCAGATGAATAATTGATTACGTACATGGACCTTATGCCAGGTCATGATTGCTTAAGCATGCTCAAAGCTCTGGGTGGATTCATGGAGATTTGGCGCTGGGCCCGTGCCCTGATGTCACCAGCTCAGATCCAGATCTAGAAGCAAACATTACATGTCCTCTCTTAAATTTTCTTTTTTTTTTTTTTTTTTTTTTTTGAGGTTGGATATCAGTACTGTTGGGTGAAAACCAAATATATTTCTTTAAACCATCACCCATGTTTTTGTCTTGACCACTGTCCAGTGTTAGTTTTCATTATGAGAGGGATTCATTAACTCTGTAAAGAACAGCTGATCATATGAAAAAAGCAAGTCAACAGGACTTGACGTCAAGGTTTTGCACATCAGTCTTCATGAAATCTGAAGAAAAAGTAAAATGTCAGTATTCCATCAAGTTAAGTGCTTCTGTTTTTCAGCAATAACACACCTAAAGTCTTGGTAGGTTATTTGTTGGTTTTTTACATAAGACTGTATTTGGTGCCTTCAAGTGGGGCCATTTTAGTGTGTTACATGAGAAGAGGCCATTAAAGACTCTCTAATGTAATTCATGAATTTGTAACAAATTTTCTAAAAGCTCTTGAGTTCCCAAATTGTGGCTTGTGATATATTTTTTTAAAGGTCATCGCTCAGGAAATGTACTTTTCATTTATATATCTGTTTTCTGTTTCTCACTCGTAAGTCCTCAAAATCAAACAACGTTTTTGAAAGTCAAACAATGCACCATCCATTAACTGCTCTCACAACTTACTCCAACACCAAGAACACATAATTTCCTACGCTGAAAATATGATTTCCATTTTAAGGCAGAGACTCAAAGAACACAATGACAGGTTAAAACAGCTGCAGTGACTGAGTTAGTCTCCTACACAGCACTAACCTGAATGATAAACACAGGTTTGGATACATGGATTCAGCCAGCTGTTATCTACTACAATGCACTAATACTATTTTCCATGCTTAATGGTTAATGTTGCTATAAATGAGCCATCTCCAAAAAGATAAGAAAGAAAGAGATATTTTTAGGCACATTCATTTTGAGCAAAAACAAAACTCAAATACAAATCTGCAAAAATGATGCAAGGCAGAATACAAAGCAAAAAAAATTTTGCTTTGTTTTTTGTCCAAACACACCTCACGCAGAAAAACAAAAAAATAAAAAATGTCAATATTCCATAGGAATAGTTCCCCATTAAATCTGACTGTGTGCCAAAGAGAAGTAGGCATGAACATTTTCTTAGGAGACAGAAAATCAGAAGATTGTTTTTGGACATGTAAAATCGAATGTTTTTTCTTCTGTCGAGTCCATGTGAGAAAAAAAAAATCTGCATCAAGCAGGTTTTTTGTGTTCCTAATTAAAACAGGATTTCAGTCTCTGGGTAAAATCCAGATGCTGATGAAATGTACCCTACTGCCCTCGCATCTGTCTCCGTCACTTTCTCTGTTCTGACTGTCAGATCCTGATGAAGTTTCCTGTTTTTCCAGAATAAACTGACCTTGATGAGAAGTTTCATACTGCAAAAGATGAACAAATGGTGGAGCATCTGGACGGGAGGAGAAAATGAGAGCTAAAGAGCTTCTTTTTCTGTGTGAGTGTGTGTGTGTGTGTCCACCAAGGCTTGATTATTCTTTGAGAGAACTGGTCTCAGGTGTATCCAGAGGTCCTGAAAATTCAACAGGTGAACTCTGGTATAAGGAAAATGCTATCTCTCTCTCTCTCTCTCTCTTTCTCTTTCTCTTTCTCTCTTTCTGTCTGTCTCTCTCTGAGACACACACACAGACACACAGGATTCTCTCTGTCATTACAATAAAGGCTATTGTGTTGTTTGGCTAGCTGTTGCAGGAGATAGCATTCTCTGACAGAGCATTTTGAAAAGGAGCTTAAACATCTCAACTATCAAAATGGGTTAATAGCCTTGGCGTGTGTGTTTGTATATGTGTGTGTGTGAGAAAGAGAGCGAGAGATAGAGTGTGTGTGTGTGTGTGTGTGTGTGTGTGTGTGTGTGTGTGTGTGTGTGTGTGTCTAGTCGGTGTGGGGAGGTATTCAAACTCAAAGCTTTGCGATGATAAAGATGTGAGTGAATGGTAATTGATCCCTAAAGGGCTGCATTGTGCCAGTAAGTGTGTGCTGTATGCATTTGTTTGTGTGTGCGTGTGCCAGGTGAGATTGTGATGTGCCAGATTCAGTAAAATGCCTCATTATTCATACAACTGAAAAACACATACACACACCCACAAAGCTCTCTCTCTCTTTCACACACACACACACACACACACACACACACACTGGACCACGGTCCTTAATTGGCAATTTTCATGTCAGCAGTGTGTCTCTCTTTAGGAAAAGCTTATTTATCTGTCATGTGTTCAGTATTGTGTATTGTACTGTGTATTGTCTATTACGTACCAGACAGCTGGGCTGAAGCAGCTGCACACAGATTTGGAGGTGGATGTGCACACACACGTTGTTATTCCGTCATCTGAATAAAACCAGATGAAATCTTCTACCTTGTATTGTGCCCGTGCACTTTGGATCATTCAGAAAGGACACCCTTGATTTCTGTCAGTTCACTTGATCAGTGTATTTATACACTATCATTTAGTGGCCGCCCCCGACCAAGAGGACAAAATTGTTTGTCATCGCCTTTCAAAACCATGCATGACTGTCGCAAAAATGTGATGTTTTGTTTTTGTTGTGAACACAACATTTATATCACTACATGTCAAGTTGATATGGTGAACTTGTTTGCAAACAGCTGCTTTTTTACACATTGTGTTTTTGGTCTTCTGATGAATGTGTCCAATATTCACTGTCTTTGAGCTCTGTTTTTGGTCTCTACCAACTATTGAAGGAGGTGTCTGTCTACTGTTTGGTGCTGCACACGTAGGGTACAGTGGGTTTGCAGAGGGATTTTTTGCTGAAAGCTGCTTCCTGCTGCTGCTGAAAATGACACTATGAGAGTGAATCACGTTGTCATCTGACACACTGATATTGTTAAAATATTAATTATGGACATTTTAAAGCTGCACTCATCATTGTTTTTATATTAAAAATGAGCAAAATGAGTATGTGTAACATGAGAGGGGTCACTCATGACAAACCCACCAAAGGTTATCACCCAACTGTGCAGGCACCCTCATCTCTATGGAACATTTTAGCTCCTTTCAGCTCATTGTATTGGTTAATGTGGCCGTCAGCTTTACTGTTTTGATTGAGTCTCACAGTTCTCATCAGCTACATTTCCAGCTGCAGCAGGCAGCTGTTAGCATAAAAGCTCTGATAAAACCTGCTGTACACTACTTGCCCAGACCCAAATGACAAAGTTAGTGAACAGCTGATGAACATAGTGAAGCATTTAGCAGCTTAAGAGCCAAATATCCCCCTCAGGAGCTGGTGGAGACCAAAGCAGAACTAAAAGGAGAGTGAATATTGGACTTGCATATGTCAGATGAACAACAACACAACTCCAAATGAATAGTATTGTTACTCTGTGTATGCAGGGAACAACTTCACTGTATCAACTTTACAAGGTGATAATATTACACTGTTGGTTGCTGTTTGCTCCTCTGGGCAAAAGCTCATCAATTAATACTGCTTTAATGTTTGGAAATCATTAAAGCAGAATTAAATCATTAAAGCAGTATTAATTAAAGGTTGGAAATCTAAACTACTTGGGTTAGGGTTAGGGAGAATCTGTTGTCATGGCCAATTGAAACAAACTGTTGGAGGGTGAAGGGCTGCAAACAGCAGTATCCAGTGTCAAAGTTGGATGGTTCATATATCGAACCTTCCACACAAAGCACAGTACTTCTGACTTCTGACTCACACATCATTATTCACTGTGTAGTTCTTCCACTTTAAACTAAAGCTCAGCTGCATGCCACAGACAATACAAACATGGCTGCCCATGGATTGAAACAGAACTGTGCTTTTTTTCAACTGCTGTATTGAAATATACTCCCCAAAATGTCAGCCTGGTCTTTTCAAGCCGTCCACAGTGACAAACAAGTGACAGAGATTCCCCAACACATCAAGAGATACATATGAATGAGACAGTCTCTCCCTGCAGAGGAGAGGGCTGTTGTTGCTGTTATCAGTATACCAGGTTCAATGGCTGGCCACGGGTAGGGCTGACAGGTTTTGTGTGTGTGTGTGTGTGTGTGTGTGTGTGTGTGTGTGTGTGTGTAGGGGATACAGAGGGGATTCTAGGCCTGTGAGAAGTGTGTGTTTGAGAGCAGACAGAGATTTTGTGTGTGTGTTAAACACAAACAAGAGTAAGAGCAAGAGTCACTGGGAAAGAAATTGAGTTGTAGGTTGGTGTGTGTGCGTGTGTGTGTGTGTGTGTGTGAAAACGAGAGAGAAAAGGAGTATGTGTGGGCGTCTGACAGGCAGACAGCTTGACAGAGCTCATCTGTGGCAGTCGCTCTCCTGTGTGTTATCAACAACGCCCAAACGGGCACTGCCAATCATCCAACATGCCAAAGGGACTGCACATCTAGCCACCGAGCCAGACCAGACACACACGCACACAAACACAAACGTATGCACAAACACTTGGCACCACATATACAGGAGGGTCTCCGTGCACACTGGACTAGATGCACACACAGTAGGTGATGCTCACTCCCATCACTCACACACACACACACACACACACAGGAACAGGTGTCACTCACAATACCCTCTGAGATCCTGCTATGTTGCCGTTAAGAGGACCCCACCCCACTCTCTGGTGTTGGACTAATGTCACACCGTATGAAATTATAAGAGCCAGATTACCATGTTTTCCCCTTGTAAGACTGTTGTGTCCAGAACTGGAATAATTTTAGACCTGCACTTGGCATCTTCAAGTCATGACTCTGCACTAATAGGGTGGCAGGAATAACAAAAGATTTGAAATTCAAGAGACATAAATGCCTATACTTCTCACAGGAAACTCCACAGTGGGTCAGCATGGAACAAACAGACACTTGTGTAAACCACTATAACAATAACTAATCATCACAGCCCAAAGTGATGTTCTCAGATTGCTTGTTCAGTCCAAAATCCAAAGATGTTTAGTCCACAATAAATGAAATAAATCAATCATAAATAAATCATTAAAATTATTGACTATGTCTTTGCCAGTTTATTGACTGAAGAATCATTTAACACAAAACTAATTTTCACTCATGTCCTGTACCATGTTGTTCTCTGCATTGGTTTCAAGTATGTGCTTTTATTAAACGGTCAAGCTAACTTAAATACAGCATATACTGTAGGGTTTGTGGCCACTAGTTTCACTGTGGAGCAGTGTTTTTATGAACAGGTCTGTGTTTTGTTTCTATCCAGCAAAGCTGGTTACACACTAGCCGGCCAAAACTGAACAACAGAAAACTTTCAAATGGCAGTTTTGTGAGTTTGAAATGAATCCAGTTTACACCGATGCGTCCTGACTCCTGGAAATACTATATGCATTTTATATGTTACCAAACTGTCAACTGTTGAAATGAAGCAGTTGGACCTGTAATTGTGTTACAAATTTATTTGAGTGTAGCGTGACAAAGTTTAGTAGTAAGCAGTGCAGGTGGTGACTGACTGAATGAATTTTCCCCTCAGGACATACGTGTGCACTTGCTGCTGAGACTGTTCCTTGTATATACTCACTGTCCCTTAACGCTTTCCGTACGAACTGTAGCTCTGCTGAATGACTGAATGCTGAAGAGACTGTGTGGGAGCTTCTAGGCTCGCCAGATTTGTTCATGTACACGAGATAAGTCAGCAAACGTTTAGTGTCAATAATTGTTTTGCATTTGGATTAATTATTATTTATTATTCTAGTTTTGTTAGTGTATCCTGCACTACTGTGGCCTGAACGGTGCACAACATCCAAAACCTGAAATGCTCAAAACACTGTTCTACTACATTATTCTTGGTATTATTGAAACAGAAATAAGCTTTGATTTCAAAGTACTTGTCACTTTTTTAGTGTTGCCTTTTTGGTACAATTATGATGTGTTTACAAAGCTAGCAGGCCAGCACTGATTGTGTTGGTATTAATAACTTGCCATTTACAGGAGTTTCCCCATGGTATTTACCCAAACAACAAAACTCTTCCAACAAAGTCTGTAAAGAGAAGAGAATGATTGTAATTCACTTCTTGCTAAGCAGAGTTTTCTGTTGTGAAATGGACTGAAATCACACAGGTAGTAGTAGTTTCTTTGGGCCCTGATAAATCTGGCTTAATACAGACCTGGATTCAGTTTTATCCCGTGTAGAGATTAATAAGTCTGCACCTTTTGACGTTTGATCCTTGAATGTTAATTGTGTAACAAAATGTGTTGGCAAATCTCCAGGGAGTCACATACAAGGGCTGTCACTTTTCCCAAAAATCAAGTTCGAGCGAATTTAAAATGACACGCAATTTGTTTGAATGAATTTGAATGCTGAGAAGAATGGATTTGGGCTGAGAATCAAAGGATACAAGGAGGCATAGAAACAGACAACAATTCCCCAAAATGCATCTGCAGCTAATTTTTTTTTCTTTTTTTCAAATGAGCTGTGGCCAAACTGCTCATTGACCATCCAAACATCATCCAGTTTGTCCTCTGCAGGAAATTAAAGAACCTACGGTGACTTGTTGATCACAGTGTTAGGCCTTTAAATCTCTTTAGCTTTTCTGTCTTGACACTCTCACAAGTGTTAATTCATTAGCTACTCAAATGAATTATTGAGTGGTTCGTGGTTTATGCTCTTTTAACTCAGTGGGTTAACAGAAAGACTGATATCAATCAGTAAAGATGCCCTCAGTCTTCTTTATGGCTACAAGTTGAACTAAGCTAAAATCATGTTTATATTTACACGTCTCAACTTAATGTCCCAAAGAAGTGACAATAACACAGGGCCCTTTTTATGGTTGGATTTTTCATGAATGACATGATTCATAATATTTATCCTTAATTAAGTCTCTGTCTTTAATCAGGTGGAATAATGTAGAGACTGAAACACTTATTCCAGTTTGCTGGCATTTGATAATCTCCTTTTTATTAAATGAATGTGTTCATCTGCTTTGGTTTTGCATTGTCTTTTTATTCCTTGTATTGTTCAGCTATCTATTTGCTAGCGCTTCCTCCAAATCCATGTGTGTCCCTTGTGGTTTGCCGTATCCTGATTGCTGCAAATGCATCTGTCACACCAAACATTGTTTCCATAACAACCATTATTGAGACAGGCAACTGCAGTCTGTGCAGAGTGTCAATTAACTCAAAAGAGAAAAGATGCACGAGCCTATGGATGCACATGCTGTCCACACACACGCACACACACATAAATATCTCGATGACAGCGTGGGTCACATTATCTTAACTGAAGATTATTTTATTTCACCAATTCAAACTGAAAACAATGATTGCTTACTCATTACCTTTTGCCTTTTTCATTATTGTTTTTCTTAGTCTCTCCGTCTCTCCCTCTGTTTCTCTCTTACACACACAGATATACACACACACACACTGATAGCAGCACATCACTTTCTGGACTGAGTGTCAAGCTGCTTTATTCAAGTTAATTAGCGAAGTGTAATTCTGTCAGTCTGTGGCCTAAATGCGGCAGGGTCTCTCTCTCTCTCTCTCTCTCTCTCTCTCTCTCTCTCTCTCTCTCTCTCTCTCTCTCTCTCTCTCTCTCTGTGCCATTGAGACACCATCTGCTATGACAACAGCAAAAATTATTTATTTTATCTCAGTTTTGTGTTAAAAAATAACACTGATTCTGAAACATGGATTAAAAGTTCAACCTGCTGTAACAGCTCATGAAAAGACATTCAAGCGTTTGCTCATAGAACAGTGGTTCAGAAAAAAATAAGTGTGTAAAATGTGTGAAAATGGATGTGAATGAACATGAGAAAAAAAACAAAACAAAACAGGTCGTTACATCTTGATCACCATCAAGTGTGTAAGCTTAATACACACCGCTACAAGCTCTGGTCAATTTAAGAGCATTTTCCTCAAGAGGTTTTTGTTAAAAGAGGTATAACATACTGTGTGCTTTGTGATAATCTTAGTTCTAACTGAGGGGTATGTTTTTTTTCAAACAGTGCTTGATTGACATCTCCTCTCAACGCTCCTGTTAAGTTTTCTTGCACCTGTTAGGGTGGGACAAACCACACCTGATATGTGGATGTCAGAGGCCTCACATACTGTAACTCCTCCCAGCTTCAACTTGAGCAGACTAAATTCAGAGTAAACTGGAATTTGCGTTTTTATAAAGACGTCTTAACATATACATTGTCTCTGACAAAACTTACATTCATCAAAACACAATTTAAAATGGCCACAGAATGTTGTATTTACTGGGAAAGCAGGGCGAGTTTAAGTGCCTGAAAATTTAACTTTTGTGAGACACTGACTCTGAGAGAGACACAGAAACACGATGTTGAAACAGGACATGAAAGGTCAGTCAAAAGGCTAACGGTCCACTCATCCTTGCACACATAAATTTGTATAAACACACACTTTGGCATTGCGTTCGCCAAACATTTCTGTTGTGTTTCAGTGAAAAGCCTCAGAGGTTTTCATAGAACAAGGACAAGAGGAGCAGAGGATATTAATCATTAGATCCATAAAGAGAATACAGACTGATGGAGAATGAGTCGGTGCAAAGTTTGGCTTATTGTTATTTCAGTGTGTGTGTGTCTGTGTCAGTCCGTACTCACAGGAAATAGAAGCATTGTGCTTTGATGGTTCAGCACAAAAGATGAAGTAGAAGTGTGGAGTTTGCTTGTTTTTTTGAAGACAGTGTTGTTGTCCTTGTCATGTGTTTGTTTCTGTGTTCAGATGCCCCAGTTAAAACTCAACGCTTTGTTCCTCAAACTAATACGAACCCGCACTAGTCTCAAAACAACACTCATGCATGCAGATTTTACATATGCAAATGTGGGTGCACACAGTGTTATTCAGGGATTGCAGGGTTACTTTAATCACCACGGGCAATAGAAATGGTGCAGAAATTTACAACTGACGACAGAGCACAGAGAAAAGTTATTCTTTGGACAAGTTATTTAAACCTAATATAGCTCGAGAATTAAACTCTAAATAAATATGTCATTCACAATATATGCCACCTTTTGAGAAAATGAGACATTGAGTGGCCCAGGACATATTGATCCCAGCCAGGGATGTAATGGTAAAACATATGCTCAGTGTTGTGGTTCTTAACTTGAAAAAGGTACCTCATAAAATTGTAGTGAGATTCCTTTATTCATTATCACTGATGTTGCATTACTTTCCACCATAGACTCATCCATGATTCTTACATACACAAGAGACAGCATTTCCTCCACTGTGCAGCCCGACATGTCTTCATTTCTCACTGTGTAACTGCTGCACACTGCTGACGGAAAATTAGTCAGTGCTGTTTTGTTGTGTTTTGCCATTTCCACCATTACCATGTTTCCCTCTGTGTGGTATAAATTCATGAAATTGAGAGTGTCAGCAAGTTTCAAAGCATCTAACCTCCGTTAATCCCACATGAAAGTAAAATAGTCTTCTTTATATATATTGAGACAGATTTAATCCAATTCATCATATCATGATTCTGTTGAAATCTTTTGTTTCCTGTCATTTTTACTGTCATCTCTAAAAAATGCATAAAATGCCACAAGAAAAGATAAAATCTATTTGCTCCATAACTGAAATTTGATCATTGAAAGCACTGAGTTACTGGGGAAAGTGATGTAACTACATTAATATGATTCCAGCAATGCAGACGGTAACCCGTATTACAAAGTAATAATGATCCTTTAACACCTACGACACATGTGATTATCTGGTGCAGTTTAAAAGGCGTATGAGGGTT
Source organism: Toxotes lorentzi (assembly GCA_037833715.1). Lineage (NCBI taxonomy): Eukaryota > Metazoa > Chordata > Actinopteri > Toxotidae > Toxotes > Toxotes lorentzi. The sequence continues at coordinate 17,852,701 of JBBMJY010000007.1, read as the reverse complement.
TTGATTTCTGTTGACTCTTCATCATATTACTGACTTCTCTTTAATGTGTTATGAGGCGTCTTTTATCAACAAGCCGAGTCTGCTGTCGCTTGCAGTAAAAGAAAGATTAAAAAAAAATAAAAAATGGACAAAAACACCAAGATAAACAAGTTTTCTGTTGGATGCAGATGCTATAATTTACATGAACTGTGGCTGTGATGGGGCAGCTGTAAAAAGGAACACTGTAATTGTCAAAAGTGAGTAATCTTTTTAATTTAGTCAGTGTGTGTGTAATGGTGAGGAACACTCTGAATAGGGCAGAGTCAGTGGCATGAGTAAAAAAGATTGTCTTATTAGGAAAAAAGCCAATCACTACATTTCCAGTGCCCCTTACTGCAACATAATGATTAATATTTCAGTGACACTGAAAACTATTGCTATTGCAGAGACGCACGCACACGTACACATGCATATGGAGCATCATTTTTCTGTGTAAATAAGACTAGGTCAAAACGTGGTACATGGCTGGTTTGCTGAGTCTTGTTTTCTTGTATTCTTTTTATATTTTTGCAGTTGTATAAAAATCTGATCTAATCTTTAGCTTGCTTTATTCTTTATTCTTGCTTTGTTCCAGGTAGAATAATACGGTCTGCAGGTCCATTTTTGTGGTTTCAGTGACGTGTGGGTGTATAAAAATGTGTTTCTATCAAATATGCAATGGTTCATTAAATCCTTCTCTTGACTCTTCTTGTGCACACCCACAAGCACACGTCATCCACCTATTCATGTGGTCGGGGTGGTGATCTGAGGTGAACCGAGCAGCTTTGTGAATAACATCAATTCTCCATGGGAAAACTAATGAGTGGTGGACATGCCCACTGGCCACAGAGGACACAATCCATTCCTTCACACTGGGCGTCTGTCGGGGTCTGTGTTGTGTCTCCCTGTCTGAGTGTGTGGAGCTGTTCGCTCAATGCTCTGCCATATGGCCACTGTGTCAGACCCCTTCAGGAGAGTCACCCTGTGGTCCTGACTCTCTGTGCCCAGACGAGGCCCACTCATGCTGGGCCAAGACAGAGAGACAGTGAGCCCCCCACCCAGATGGAAGAGGGGGAGGGTGGAAATGGAAGGTTTAAAGGAAAGAAAGAAATTTGAACGTTTAGAGAGACAAGAAATGAAGAACATGGCTCAGATCAAGAAAGATTTAGAGATAATCTTTGATGCCGTAAAAGGCAAACTCAAAAGGAAAGAGAGGGAGGAGACGGGAATGTCAGAAGCACCAATAGTAGAGATGGAGACGCTGTCAGATGGAGAGAAGAGACAGATTGAGGAAGACACACAGAAGAGAAAGAACTATTGAGTTGCAAAAAAGGGAGAGAGGAAGAGGAGGAGGCTAAGATCAGGCAAACAGAAGAAAGAAATTATGTGAAAAAGGAGCAAAAGAGGGAAATGGAGTGAGAGAAAGTGAAGAGGCCAGGTGCAGCGGCAGAGCAGATGGAGAGAAGGAAAAGGGGGAGGGAGAGAAAGAGTGATGGCAGGGGGTAAAACAGAGAGAGTCAAGAAGTTAATGTCGCGACTGTTGTGTGATGGGGCGTGTCTGTTCCAATGCCAGGACGCTTTTCTACACACTCATTTAAAGACATTTTTTTTTTTTTGGCTTATCTTTGCTTCTCTTTTTCTCTTTTTTCTTTCTTTTCAAGCTTCCTCCCTCTTTGCTCTTGGTCTCAATTTCTTGTTCTTTCTCTTGCTGATTCAGGTGGCATGACTGAAAATTCCCCCAAAAAAAAACAAACAAAAAAAAACAACCCAAAACTCTGAACTGTTTATCAAAACTTTACTTTTACCCAACAGTTTATGTTATCAGACACATCAACACAGCAATTAACTTTTTTTATTTTCATGGTTTTGTGTAACCTCTCTGGTAAAAACAGGGCTACGGTCACCACCCAGTTAGCTTAGCTTCGCTAAATTTAATGAAAAGAAAATTAATTTTAAAAAGTTATTTAATTTACACAGAATTTTATATGAATTTAGTAATAACTTCTTGGGTTCTTGTCTAACGCTTAGCAAGACAGTGAATAAATGCATTTCTTTGATTTAAGTGTGTGTGTGCTTGTGTATTAGATGTTTTAATCTTTCCATCGTCTGTGTCTAACCCCCCCACCACTACCACCACACACACACACACACACACACACATCTATCTGACACTGAAGTCCTGGAACTTTTGCCGTCACAGAAAGCAGGGTGGAAATTGAACAGTCTCTCTTTTCTGTCACAGCGTCACTGGAGCAGCGCGGACATAAACATAATAATCCCTTTGAGCACCGCTGGGGGACAGGATGCCCATTTATGGAAGCGAGGAGAAAGGGAGGCGTGGCGGGCCCTACAGGGCCGCGATGGAGAACTTGACATGGCGGAACGGCTGAATTATATTGGAAAGCCTGAGAACAGTCAAGCATCCAGACTGTTGGAGTGGAGTCACTGTCTGTCTGGGGTTGGACACACACACACACACACACACACACACACACACACAATCTGCTTGTCTGTCCCCTTTTCCTCTTTCCGTTTCCCCCTCTCCACGCCTCTGTCCTTCATGCCTTTTTCTTTCTAAATCACTTATTTTTTTTTAACCCATCTGTCATCCACGGCAACTTTTACTTCTTTTATTCTGTTTTTATTTTTGACTTTCCTTTTCTCACTCCGGTCCACCCACTGTTTCCACCTCTGTGTCTCACACCTGTTAGCTTTCTGTGTAACGTCCAACGTTTTCCACCACTATCGGCTAAACGGTGAATGATTAAGTTTCTCCTGCAATGACTGTTTCACCTCCCTCAGCCCGAACAGAGAAGTTTTTCGTGTCTTATGTCAGACAAGCAACCCAAAACTCCACTATTTAAAAATAAACAAAGTTTACTGTTATGTCTCACTGTACAGTGCTGTTAGCAGCACTGAGAGTGCAGCTCACCCAAATCAGAAAGACGGACTTGGCTATGAAATATTGTTCTGTTTCTGGTGAACTATTCCTTTGCTATAGCTTCACTGATTAGTCGGAAAGCTGACTCCAAGAAGAGTTGAATCCAGGGCAGCTGGACTTGGTTGTAGATCTTGAAGACGTTTCACCCCTCATCCAAGAAATTTCTTCAGGTCTGACTGACTGGTAGGGAGTCCCAGGTATTACCCTCTGTTCCAGGTATTTAACCTCTGGGAGGTCATTGGTAATGACTAGTCAGTCAGAGCTGAAAAAGCATTGTGGATGAGAGTTGAAACGTCTTCAAGATCTACAGCCAAGTCTAGTCGCCCTCGATTCAGCTCTTTGTGGGTAACCATGACCTTTACAGACAACTCTGAACAGAGACTATGATCTCCATTTATCCTCCATCCAAGTCCTTGTTGTAGGATACTATGGCTAACAGTTTTTCATGGGCCCAAAATGATCATGTACTTGATGTTACCCCGTAACAGTGGACCATGAGACTGTGCTAATGAAGCAGATTTCCATGATAAAATGTACATTTACTCAGTTTGGCTCAGTTTTGCTGTTGTACAACTAAGATCCTTTAAGTGTCCTAATTTTTAGCAATGTCTCTCTGTAACTTGAAACTTGATTTATTCCTTCAACTGGAAGGCTCAGAAATAAAACAAAACAAAACAAAAAAAAAAAGGAGTGTGAGGAGTTACCGCAGCACCTGGTTTCTTCCCTGCACTCTAAATAGCTTTTCCTACCCTGCAATGTGGTGAGTCATTGGCAAAATAAAGCACTCTAAAAGCAAAGTTAGGATGTATTGTCACATGTGGAACATTTTTTTCAGGTGTGTGAGTGCTAACAAAAAGAAAGGTTAGACAGCAGTGGTGTTGATGTGGATTTTTTCTGTTTATGTAAGATTAAACTCGATCATTAGGACTCCCTCCATCCTTCTTTTTACATCTTTTCTACATCACTCTCCTCCCGTCCTCCTTTGCTCCTCTGTCCTGAAAGATTTTAAATGTTTAATCGGTAACTGGGGTCTATCATCAATCACAGTGACACAGATGATTACTGAAGGCACACACACACGCACACACACACACCGTCAGTCATTACTAAACACCTAATGGACACAGCCAGGCACTGCCCTTTAAGCACTGTCTATCATGTACACACACACATTATACTCTCAATCACTCAAAGCTCATTAGCCCTTTCTGTCACTTCATCTATCTTTCTCTGCTTATTTCTCTTCCCCTTACATTCATTTCTTTTACTTTCCATCCTTTTCTTTTACACTGTCTCTTGCCAAAACAGCATCTTTCCCTCCTTCTCACAATTTTTCTGTTGTCCACTCTCTGTCTTTTTGTTTGTCTTTCTCTCTCTCTGCCACATTTCAGTCTTCATTTCTGTCCGACTGCATCTCCATCTCCCTCCGTCTCTCCTCCCACCACACACGCAGGCCATCGTTCTCTGTAGTAAATCTTGTTTCCCATCCGCTGAGGCTGATGCTGCCTGCAGCTCTATGCAGAGTGATAGATGATACAATATTGAGCCACTGTAAAGTTGCGACTGAGATCTAGGGTTCTCATAAGAAAAAGGCCTCTGTAGCCTGTAGGGAGAGAAAGTCGGAGAGTAGAGTGAGAGAGAGAGGACAGAAGTATGTGAGAGCGAAAGAGAAAGCAAAGCAGAGATGAGGAAGAGACAAAGAGACAGATTTTATACAGAGCTGGAGAAAGAGGGAAAGGCACATGGGTGAGTGTGTGATCATGAATAATTTGTGTGTCTTGGCAAAATGAAAAAATGCCTCAATGTAAAAACAATATTATTTATACACATGCAGCAAGGCCATTGGCAGAAATGTTTCGTCTTTAACGGAACAAGTCTTCCTGCCTGAATACTTTAAAATAAAAGAAATATACATACGGCATAGAGGTATAGAACAGAAAAAGGTTTTAGGGACACTGTGGTGCTTTTCCCTTTGGTTTGGTTTCTCTTTTATTTGAGTTATGCTTTATAGTTATTGCCCCCCTGCAATGCTATATGTCAGTATGAACTGATGACTGAAATGTTATGATACCTAAAATAAACAATAGTCAAAACTGTATAAATGAGAGGAAGAGAGAAAGTGGCAAAATGAGGCAAACGAAAAGAGAGTTACAGCCTGTAAAATACAACCATAAAGCTCTGATCTGAGACAGGATACATCACTTAACTGGAATTAGTGGGAACAATGTCTGTTCTGTTTGATCTATGAGCACAAGAAGAGAAGTTTGGAGGAGGATGTACTGCAGACAGGGGAGGGGAGGGCATCAGAGAATAGGAGAGTGAGACAGCAGCAAAACCATAAAAAGTGTCTGTCTTCTTCTCTGGAACATCAGCAACTTAGTTTGGACAAGATGATGTACTCTGTATATGTCCTTTTACTCTCTCTCTCTCTCTCTCTCTCTCTCTCTCACTCACACACACACACACACACACAGAGGGTTGCCAGTCTGTGTCACACTGTTAGCTGCAGTATTTAGACTGATTAATAGAGCCACCTGTGGTTCTCTATTAGGTATAATGACATCACACACACACACGCACGCACACACACACACACACACACACACACAAAAGCGTTCACAGTCAACCAGAAATGTACACATATATACAGTATGGGTTGTTTTAGAAGGCACTTCTAAACAGTCATGTTTATGTGTTTACACAAAAAGCCCCTATGCCTCCATCACCACACACACACAAACACAAATAATGAGACTGTCATCTCTTTGATGGCAGCAAGAACAGAACTGTAACAGTGGAGCAAAAGTCCAAACTACAGAAATTGTTCCATACCTTATGAGCTATGACACTTCTAAAAGATGACTGATAGCCTTTGTAAAAAAAAAAAAAAAAAGCATATTCTCTACACGTTTGTGTGTGTGTGTGTGTGTGTGCAACCTCAGGTGGTATGTCCGTTGGATGCATTCAGTCTAATTGTAGTCAGGTGCAACATAATGAGTCAACAACTCTCCAGGTACACTGCTGCAGGTTTGGAATAGCTTCCCTGTCATAATTTCACTGTATGTGTGTTGGTGTTTTTCTAAACTGTCAGTACCATTACTTTAAAATAAGGTAAGATTTTACCAAACATTTTTAGCCTGAATTAACTAAGCAGACAGTTGGCAATTTATACTGTACATCCAGCTGACATTGAGCAGCACATAGCATTCATTTGGAGTTGTGTCTTTCATTTGTCTGATGAATCAAAGTCCAACATTCAGCTCCTGCTCCATGATGCTTCACCAGCTACTCGCTAACTTTGTCTGTCGGTCTGTGTGGTACTCGGTATTTAGTGTACAGTGGTTTTATCAAAGCTTCTGCACATAGAGTAGGCAAGGCAGAAGGTATGGGGGCCAAATTGGTTGGGAGCCACTGTTTAAATCAGAATGAGCTTTTATTTACAGCTGCACAGTAGGCTACCTCAGGTCTGAACAGTTGTTGCTCAAAATCACCAGCTGTCACTCACTACTACCTGCTGAGAGGAGACTAAAGAAGGACGCAGAAACACACACACGCATAAAAACACACTTGAAGGGCACACAAAATGCACTGTGTCTTACACAAACACACACACGCACACACACACAACCACACACACCACGCTGCGCAGGAGGTGTTTGGGGTCTGGTAACCTTCTTTTATCTCAGCAGGAGATGGATGAACCTTCCACACTCTGTCTTTCTCTCTCCACCTTTGCAGATTGATAGGTGGTTCAGACCAGTCTTGTGTAGAGTATACAGGGACCTGTATTATAAATGTGGTAGGAACTCTGAGGATGTTGAATGGATGTAGTCAGATAGGTCCAGGCTGTGTAGAGGTGCACAGCCTCTTTCTCTTGGCGATTTACAATGTGTTAATGCATTTTACAGCATCTTTTTGTCTTTCTGTCCCTGAATATTTCTCACCACCAACCACAAGAGGTGGAAACAATTATTCAGATCTTTTACCTTAGAAAGGACTCAATGTAAAATTACTCCATTCCAAGTAAAAGTACTCCATTAGAAAGTGATCATCATCAAAATGTACTTTAGTATCAATACTAAAAGCACTCATTAGTACTTTGACACTGAAGAAGGATTTGCTTCCTGATTCTCACATGATGTTCAGTTTGGCAAGAGAAGCACTTTAAAAAACTTTTCAGTTAAAAGTTATTCATGTTTTCAATAGTCAAGGCCATGATCTTTGACTAATCTCAGCCACAAAGAAGTTGATTAAGTTGCTATGCAAATAAAAGAAAGAGTTGTTTTAATGTTGTACCTGGTGAGTGTGACCAAAAAAAAGAACTAGTAACTAGAGTAATAAGATCAGTATTTTCAACATTACAACATGGAACCACAAATTCACACATGAGAACACTGATTGAGTAAATATACTCAGGTTACCACTGATACTCAGCACATTTTTTCTTATTAGCTTCTTTTCCTCTGTCACAATAGATAGATTGTGTTTTCTTCAGTAGGACACAAACACATGTGTCTTTTCTTTTGTCTCTCTCTCTCTCTCTTTTTTTTTTTTTTACCTTTAATGCTCACACATGAAGCACACAGAGGTACAAAGAGATACATAAGAACACATGCAACAAAAACACATTCACACCTCCTCTTTTCCTCTTGTTAAAATGAAAACGCTGATACACATGCATGCACTCACAGAGGGAGTCATCTGTCACTCTCCATCAGGTGATGAATAATACACCAGTCTGTCACCAGTCTCATAAGCACACACTGCCCCGAGCCGCTGGTGAAACACAAAAACATACTCCCAGACACACACAGGAAAGCTGCACAAATAACCACAAATAACACCCCTGCACACACACGCACACACACTCCGAGCTGTGATTGATGTGTTGGAGCTCTGTTCACATGTGAAGCCATGGGGACATTATTAGAAAATTAATGATAGTGGACTTTCATCCCTTAGAGAGGCAAAGAGGGCAACACACACACACACACACACACACACACGCACACACACACACACGCACACGCACACGCACACACACACACACACACACAGGAAAAGCGTGGCATTATTAGAAACCTCATGATGACTGAACTGACTTACATCATTACTTATTTTTTCCTTTGGTTTCATTATGTGACATTTTTCATTACAAAATATCACAGAGCACCAGAAGCCTCTTTGTCACTCTAGAGAACGCTGTAATAATTCTACAAAGAGAACAAAGGAAAGTATTACAGCAAATTGTGGCTGTCAGCTGGTAACAGTAATTTCAAGAAAATCAGGCTTGTATGCAGATTGACCACAATGTGTTTTTACAGTTCATCAGGAACACGTTTTAAAGTGCTTCCTGTGACTAGTCTGTAATCATACAGGCTGGGAAAACTGTGCCCTTCCTGACTCAGTCCTCTGAATTCCTCTGGCACAATAGTCAGGGTCCCTTAATCATCACAAGCAGTCATTTGTACCCATACCGTACATACATAAATTACACATACCAAGAGGTGTTTTTGACTGTAGAGGTTGTATAATGAAGCTTCAAAACCACCTGTAAATGCACATGTAATGAGGATGCAAGGTGTCAGGTGACTTTGTGAATGTTTGGATGAGTTGGATGAGTTGGATAGGGCTATGTATTTTATGTGCTTTTTGTATTGTGAATGTGTAGGACCTTTAACCCACTCTCTTGATCACTTTCTACATCAAATCAAAGTAAATCAAATTAAGTGACAGTAGAAAGATCACAACCTGTAAAAGGTTGTGTTGCCATTTAGCAGGTTTTAGAAATCATCACATCTGGATTTATTGTATGTCAGGGTTTTTCTGCCTTGTCGTGTTTGTGATCCAAGTCTATAAAGAAAATTCAAGGTTCCATGTGAATTTACATTTTATATATGTTCAATTATGGTTGCACATGGAAGCAGGTCCAAAATGATATCGTCAGAAATTTTACTAGTATTACTGACAGAGTTCAGTTGGTTTCATGCTTTAATTTTAAATGTTCCTAGCCGAATTTGAACCAAGGATATTGTGGTTCATGCTCAGCCCCTGAACCCCTAAGCCACAGCAGTCTTTCTGCAGCCTTTGTGATTAATGTAGTACAATGTACAAATCATTAATAGAAGGCATTTCATTGTTAGATGCTCCTGACTTTTCTTTTCACCTGTTTGAGAGGCAAATTGGAAGCAACATTAAGTTCTTAGCTAGTATTGGTGATTAAATACCTCAACTCATTGTTTCAGTTTTTTTGTTTTACTGAAAGCTGAACCTGAGTGGATTTTAATTATAGATTCAACACTGGATTCACATTCAGTAAATCACATCAGACTCTATCCTTAATAATAAATGTAATAAATTACAAAATTAATTATAAATTAAAAAAATAAATCAACCCCATGCATATCAGATGACCCCATGTGCCGTCCTCTGCCCCTCCTTCAAGTGTGGCATATTATCAGAAGACATATCCTATGAACCACTTTGTTTGAAGCACAAAATACACCGTTGATACTGTTGGCCAGTTTGAAAAAAAAAAAAAGAAGGAAACTTTAAAGTATGATACCAGTTAACAATGAACAGCATCAAAAACTAACAACACATATTGACAGGTGTGGGTACAAGCCTTTGCAGTAAGGTAAAGTTGGATGTGTGGGTGAGGACAGGGAGTACAAAAACACGGGCATTTAGATCCTGGTGCCAGGAACAAACCCTCCAACACACACACACACACACACACACACACACACACACACACACACACACACACACACACACACACACACACACACTTGTGCCACCTACACAGATGAAAGCGCTGGCTTTGTGGCAGACCACTCTGTGGCTCCCTTAGGGGCCCTGTTGAGGGCTATTGTTGCTATTTATGGGATACGGAGTCAGCAGTGTGTACTGTACAGTATGATGTGTATGTCTTTGTGTTGGTGTGCCCACACACGTTGCTGGCATTTCCATATCTGAAGGAAGTGTGTGTATACGACTGTGGTGCCTACTTGAACATCTCTTATAAATGTGGCAGATCTTCATATCGTAGTACGCACAAACACACACACACAGACATGCTCACTCACAATCCACTGAGGGGGAAAACCGCAGCCTTGGATAGTTTAAGAGTCTTAATGTCAACAACCACCTCTGAAAGCACAAGTGTTTGTGGCTGAGCAGCCATTTAAGATAAGCCAGAGGCTACTGAACGGAAAAGACTGATATCATCATAACAGAATGTGCTGGCTGTTATGTGGCGACTGATGAAATGTTTTACAAATGAATCAAGAGGTTTGAAAAATGTAAAAAAAAAAGAAGAAAGAAAGAAGCCGTTGTCAAAGAAGACACTGATGATAAAATGTTTCATTAAAGAAGCGACCAGTGAAGGAATGAGGGGAGGAAGACGAGACGGTTGAGATGATTGAAAAGAGAAGCGGGGCGTAGAAGACATATTGAATAAAGTATGAGATTAATGGATGAAAGAAAGAAAAGAGGGAATGAAGAACAATAAATGATAAAAAGATAAACTCGGGATGGATGAAAAAGAAAGTAAGGGAACGAAAACGTAAATAAAAAGTGAATTATACAAAAACAAACTAGTTTTTCAGGTGGGCTGCACCAGCTTCAGTGTAACTTTTCAATATGGCAAAAATTCAGGGACAGTTTCTAGCACCTGGCAAACAGCCAAACAAATGAAAACCCAGGAATCAGAAAGCAATAAACCTTATACTGTGATTAGATTCACAACAATCTTATTTGTACTGGTGTAGTGAGAAAGAAAAAAAAAAAGCTTTTGTCTGATGAAATGTAATTTGATTTAGCAGCATGCAGCCAGTGAGTTTGGGACATCAGGAGAGCAGGATGCTGGAAGCTGCCAAGACCATGAACGCACTCTCACCCAGGTGGGGGAAGATAAAGAAAAGAAAAAAAAATATACGTAATGGATTTTATACAGTAAGTAAAGGACGAGACATTTTGCACTTAGCTTACTTTATGTTTCCGACAAATTGAAAAATAAGATTCAGCTAAGAGACTGCAGAGCATGCAAATTAAATTTGTAGCTCATCAATTTAAAAAAATGCTTTTCGGTCCCGTCCTCTCTCGTGTTCAAATATTTAAAGTATGTCATTTTGAGGGAATTAGCTGGGAGCAGAGAAAGCAAAGTAAAAAATAAAAAAATAAAAATGTGGAACAGGTGAAACAACAGAGTGAAGGAAGGCAGAAAGGGAGAAAAAAACAGACAAATAATCAAACAAATAATTGACCAAATTGTTTGCAGCACAAATAATAATGGAGGTAAAAAGTATGAAGGAACACATTGCAAACAAGAAAGGTAGGGAAAGAATGACGGAAGAGGGGAAGAAGGACTACTGCTACATGCATCAGTTCCAGTTACTAGTCTGAGCTGAAGACAGAATATTTTATTTTTGCCACTAATGTAGAAATAGAACCAACTGCATCAGCTGTTCACATGAATGTGAACCCACAAACTCAAACAGAAATCTCTGTGTGAGTTCGTCATAATTACCACAGCACGCAGAGGGCATTGTCCTTTGAATGTTCCAGCTTTTGCTGAAACAAATGTTGCTGTCTCGCACGACTCCTAGAGGTTGCATGACAATAAAACGTTACTGTGGGTCACAATAAACTGCTCGCACAAACGACGCATAAGGTGTTTTTTCATGGGAGGACATTCTCCCTCAGGATGTTGTGTGAAAAGTATTTAATGCAAATTTAGAATTTTTACTTATTAGATTTTGTATTTTGCAGTTGTTATTGGTGTGGTGACACCCATTATGCAAATTTAATATTTTTAGTTGACAGTATATTAGGAGTAATGGTTCATAATAGAGTAGCTCAACAGTTAATGCTATTATAGGTCCTGGGTTTTAAGCCACCGGCCTGCTGTTGGAGTTCCCTCTTGTCCATTGTGTAGTGGGAAAGGCTTTGTCTCCCCTTATCTCTGGGCAGGTAAAGAAAATGCATGTGTGTATGGATTGTTAAGGAGCACACAGACACACACATACATATAAATACACAAAAACAACCCAGGCCTCTGCAGCTGGAACAGCTTTGTGCAGCACAGAATTTGTTCACCTAGCTGTGGACACTGCTGCTGAGTATTACTGCCTTCCAATAAATACCAGACTTACCACATTTATATGGGCCAGCCTGGTGGTTTATGTGGGAGCCGTGTGCATTTGGTTGTGTGTATTATAAAAGACAGAGAGACAGGAATGGAAAAAGCATCAGTGGAGTAGAGGCTGAGAAAGAGGGAGTGATACAAGAGCTGGGCAACATTTGCAGGGCATTCACCTCCATAACTTCTTAACTGAACGTGTCAAAATTAAAGATGAATATTTAAAAAACATTTTTTTTAATTTAAAGTCTCACTAGTGAAATTATTTTAAAATGGTAACAATCATAATTTATTTTTTTCTGTTTCTTTCATTTTCAGGTGTTTCTAATGTAAATCTTGAATAATTTTTGTACAAGACTTGAAAATTCCCAAAATAATGATGTCTAATACTTTTCACTCTAAATGTGTGTGTGTGTGTGTGTGTGTGTGTGTGTGTGTGTGTGTGTGTGTGTGTGTGCCTGTGTGATCAGTGATTTATGCTACTAAGCAGAGAGTTAAAAATCTGTGTTAGTAGGTTACATTCTCAGCAAAGGCCAACCACAAGAGACATGCCTGAAATGCGTGTGTGTGTTTGTGCATCAGGCTCACAGACATTCACACCGACATGCTTGAGTTTGGGCGAGTCTGTGATGCGCTGCATTCACTTTGTGCGTGTGCAGGAATTTTGATGCTTGTGTTCTTGTATGCACACACATCTACGTGTATAATTGTGTGTTGTTATGTCAAAGGAAGCGTGAGAACCGGGTCAGTTTCCTGAGGAGAGGAGTAACACTGAGATGAAGAAGCAAAGAATAAATGAGGGCAGGAGTGATGAGAAAAAGAAGAAGAAAGAGGCGAAGAAATGCTGATGCAGAGAGATCACTGATAATGGCTCTCTAAGCTAATTAGAGGGCTAAAACCAAACTTTAGCATTATGCTGTATACAGTTACAGCCAATTAAGAAACACTGTAAAGTGGAGCAGATGGTCAGGGACGTGGTGCAGTCTATACTGCATATATTTGGGTCTTGGAAAAAAATAAAATCACTAAATTCACTGAACTGGTCTTCCTGTGGTTTCACATGGCTAACTGTCATACTGCCTGCTTCTTCAGTGTATTGGAAGAAGCAGGTACACACACACACACACACACACACACACACACACACACACACACACACACACACACACACATGCACTCATAACTGCACACAGTATGTGTCATCTGTAGCATTAAGCTAGTTATCTAAAAAAATGCAATAATTTTTGTTCCATCATTGCTCTCACACATTTAAGATGAATTAGTTGGGTGGGTGAAAAATGTCCTTTTGTGATCTTCCAGTTACTCTCCACCAGGCCTGGATGCTCCGGTTTGTGTGTTTTCATGGGTATGAGTTAATTAGGAACAAGCTTTCACAGCTCGAGTAAGTGAAGAGAATCTTTCATCCTTTGTGCTTTGGCCTCTCATGGGTACAAACACCGAAGCACCTCTGAGACACAGACAGAGCGAGCTGGGGTGTACTGCATGTGAGACAGGAGCTGAGGGTGAACGGTGAAGATGAAGGAGAGTAGGAGAGATGGAAGGAAGGAGGGAAAGGCAAAATGAAAGTTTGGGGCCAGACACAGAACATTTGATTTTAAGTTTTAAAACTGTGACCTTAAGGTTTCTGAAAATAATAATTATAAAAAAAAAAGATTAAAAAAACAACTGTACTTAAAAATGTATAAAACAAAAAACAGGGTGGAAAACAAATGATAAAAGAACCATCTGCAGTGCAAATATTAATTGCAATTAAACCACTAATCATCAGTTTAAATTATTCTGGTCCACAGACACCTCTATTGTGTTTCATAAATGGAATAAACACCCACAAACAAATCACTTGTTATTTAGCCTTTATTAAATAATAATAATAACATTAAAAAAGAAATTCTTCTGTACAAAGTCTACAAACAACAGTTTGAGTTATCTGGCCAGTGCCGTTATGTCTTAAAGTAGGGTGCATTTGTGTGTGTGTGTGTGTGTGTGTGTGTGTGTGTGTGTGTGTGTGTGTGTGCATGTGTCTGTCAGTCGTGTGTGTGTGTGTGTGTGTGTGTGTGTAGGCGTATCCATCGAGACAGAAGAGGTAATACTATCAGGACTTCCAGAAAGAAAGAGTTAAACTCAAGGAGAGAGAGAGAGAGACAGTAGGTGAGGTGTTTGTGTGTGTCTGTGTGTGTGTACATGTATCTATGTATCATGTATCTTTCAGGTGAGCATGTGTGTTTGTGTGAGAGAGGAAAAAAAAGAGCGTGAGAGTAAGACAGCAGTAGGGGAGAGAAAGAGTGAGCGAGAGCAATAGAGAGACATAATAAGAGAGCTCCAAGGCACTTGGAAAACAGTCCAATGAAAACACAGTTAGATGGACGGAGAACCCACCATCTCTCACTCCATTGTTCCCCTCCCTCCATCTTTCCTTCTCTAACCATCTTTCAGCTCCTGTTCATAATCCCCTTATTTTCCTTTGTTTATTTCATCTCAATAGGCCTCCGGGTTACATCCATGCAAGCCCTTGAAAGAGGAGAGATGAGAGAGAAAGACAGAGGAAAGAACTGGGGGGCCGGGGGTCTCCAGGCAATTCAACAAGTGTGACATGTTTGACTCTTTCTTCCCCATCTGCTTCTTTTGCTCTTTCAGTTTATCTGCCCCCAGAGGACAACAACTTGACCCGGATATTTCACAGATTCAGAAAACACAAGAAAGACTTTCTAGGATCAACCTTCATCTGCTGCAGCTAAGCAAAGCTAGAAAGAAATATACAAAGAAGACGGGGAGAGGTCAGCATCCATTCTGTCTGTCTTTTGTTATGTTGCCTGTTTGCTTGTCGTTCCCTCTGTGATGTGATTGTGTCTCTCTCTCTCTCGCCCTCTACCTGTCTGCCTGATAGTCTTATTTTATGTTTCAATTTGTTTTATTGGCAGCCTGTGTATGTCTGTCTATTCTTCTTCTTCTTCTATCTGTCAGCTCAACAATCAATGAATCTGTTTACATGCACAATCACCTGGCCTCAACTCCTTTGGTTCCCCCAGGAAGAGCTTGAAAACATTGCTGAGGAGGAGAAGATCTGGACTACCTTAGTTAACCCGCAAACTGGATAAGTGGCGGGAAATGGATGGATGGCTGGATGATATACCTTGTTTTATGTAGGACCCATAATGCAAAAGTCTTCCATGATTTCCACTCATGTACAGCTAATTAGCAACTGTCATTTATGTTTACTTGTAGCATCTACTTCTAATATAGAAAGTAGTGCAGTACAAATACTGTGTAGGCAAAAGTAACATGTGGAGATCAGGATGAGGGGCCTGATGTACAAATTGCTTGAGTATGATGGCAGAAGTTGGTACTTCAAGTTAGTGTGTTGATTTTTCATCTCTTAACTATGACCACAGTCTTTCCCGGGCCTTTATGAATAGCCTTTAGTTCTCTGAACATGACCATAAAGTTATGCTTTAGTTGCCACAATTGTAGAAAAAATGTATGGAAAAAAAGTTTCAGATATGTTTGGAAGGTATTAAAGGTACCCTGTGGAGTTTCCTTGTAACATTTGCACTCACTTGCAAAGCATTTTTACTGATAATATGAAATCCTGCATTGGTTACATCCATGTTTGCTAGCTGTCAGTCCTCTTCTTCCTTTCCATCGCTAAAAATTATCCTTGTTTCTTTTTTCATTAATGCCACCAACTGTCAATCAGAGGAGCGGTGTGAAGCAACGTTGCTGCATGCTTGTGCAGGAGATACAAACAAAACAGGGACTCAATCATAAAAAACACCACTGCACAGAAACTCCACAGGGTACCTTTAAATTCCCACCAAAATGTTTTTCGCTACAACTAAATATTCTTGGGAAACATAATGCTAGCAAAAATGTTCACATGCAACCTGAATATTTTTGTAGGTCCAGTACCCTCACCAGGCTTTTGATATATGTAACTGTATTCGTTTTTTCCTCGATGTAAACATATCCACAATCTTTCTTACCCTTTCTCTCTCTTTCACTCTCTCTCGCTTTCTGTCTGTCTTTCTGTAGGTGTGTATGTGTATGTGTGTGTGGTTGTGTCTGTCTCCTCCTGTTCATCAGTCTCCCCAGCAGCACTGGCCCTCCTCGATGGCTGTCCTCCGATACAGCGTATACTGTAGTTAGCTTAAGGCTCGATTGTGTGTCCAAGAAAAGTCGACAGTATGATTTCCATTCTCCTTTTTTAGTCATTCTTCCTCCTTCCATTTGTGAGCGTCCTTCATTCAGAGGGTGACATTAAAAGGCAGGATTATTAATCACTCTCAGTCCGTTCTCCACCCAGCCTCTTTTAACACTTGGTCAGACCCCCTGTGCACATACACAGCTCTTTGGCAATCCATAGGTTGCAATAAAACAATTACTGACATTTTGTTCACACAGTGTCTGTCCATCATTTGGGCATCATACAGTCTGAAAAGCAAAAAAATATAGATATATACCAAAGACAAACTCTAGAATACTGAATCTAAAGCACGACTCCATAACAGCATGTTAGAATTAGATAAACCTCTGATTTTCTGTCTTCCATCTTGCTTTACCTTTCCTCTACTCTTAAAGACTGAGAATCTGTAATGGAAAATGTGCCAAAATAGAAAAGGACTGAAGTAACAGTTAAGACCATGGAGTCCAACACAATGCTAAAGAAAGTCTAAAAATGGCGTAAGAGCTCTACAGGGCGGCTACGAACTGAAGCTGGCTTTTCTTTACCTTTTTTTTCCCCAAACAGACACAAGTCTAAAACAGAACAAAAACAGTCACCATTACTCTTCTATGCCACTGGTTTCACAAAGCGCAGACCGAGGGCAGACAAAGGAGCAAGCGAGTGCCGCATGGCAGGCTAATGGACGTTTGAAACTCACAGAACTCATATCTAAAACTTTCAGAAACAAACAAAAAAGAAAATGTCCATTTTCATCCTCTTTTCCTTCTTCGCCTTTAGAAATCTAGATTCATTTGAGTTGTGTGGTTTGATATCGTTTTTATATTTCTTTGGGGGGGGGCGGGGTGGGTAGGCATTCGCTTGATATGTGTTGATTTCAGTCAAAAGTACCCACATTAAATGGTCCACTGGTGCTGAAGTCTTCACGAACAGTCAGAAGCTGGAACTTTTTGATTGCATGCCGTCTCTGTTGGCCACATTCAAATTCAAGCTCACAAGGGCAAATTTGACATTGTCCTTTTGCAAAGTACCAGCCACTTGTAAATGTTCATGAAATTCCTGTTTTCATCTATATGATCACCCTAGACTGTGCTGTCATTTGTGGTCCAAATGTTCAGATTGTCACGGGTGCTCTAGTCCATTGTGGTTTTCAGCTTCATTCCAGTGGCTGGTGGGCTATATTCTATGGTAGATCTGTCATTCATATTCATTTATTCATTCCTTCATTCATTCACAGGCTTTTAGAATCAAGCAGGCTCTCTCCTGCAGGCGGAGGAGATATGGTGCTGTAGATAGGGGAGACTGGGGTCAGATGTTTCCCCAGTTTAGGCCTCTTAACATGTTGGGGCGGTCAAGATCACAAGTTCCCACTGGCACGCAGATATGTGGGGAAACTCTAGGTTGAATGTTACCCCTTTAGACATCAGCGCAAGGAAGTAGCAGGGTAATGTTTAGGGGACTCTGGGGGTTGAAATAACAGATAGTGCTTCTTTTACTTGTTTTCTTTGTTCAAACTGAGAACAAAATTACTTTTGCAGGGGATCATGGGACATGTCTTTCCCCATCGTTCTCCAAAGTTCTCCTCCTTCTCATGCCTCTGAGCAGCACCTCTGCTGGTTTATCTTTACTTTATGCTTGATCCCGTCGTACAACTCAAAGTTGTAGTTCTCCAGCGTCGTGGAGGAGCGTGAGGAGAGCCCGCTGTAGGAGCATGTGCAGTAGAGCAGCAGGCCTGCGCATACTGCACCCAGCAGGACTCCTAGAGAGCTCATCACGATGATGGTGAGGAGGATGGGGTCCAGCGTGTACAGCCAGGCGTTGTCCTTGTCTTTCTCTGACACCAGGGTGACGGAGGGAGGATCCACATCAGAGGAGGAGGGCGTGGAGAAGGACGATGGCCAACCTGGAAAGACATATTCTGGAGAGAAAAGAGGAAACTTTAGAAAACACAGATACAGTCGTTCACAACCTCGCAAATCACACTGATGTAGCAAATGTATTAAGTGCAAGAAGAGGACTGTGATCTTTCACACAGTCACATAGTCTCACGTTAAAAAAACATTTAACTGTATTTGAGGCAAATGTCCGACATGGCTGATATATTCAGGAGCAGCTAATTCCCCAGTTGTTACTAACTTCAAAAAAATGAAATTAATTACTCTAAAGGTGCTCTCTAGTGTGTCTAGTGTGTGTTGTGAGTGCTGAAGTGTGTGCATCTACTTAGTATATGCAATCATGTTAATCCACGTAATGAATGTGTACACATGGACAAGCCAATCCACAGTAAGTACTGCATTTAGAGTGCTTTATGGAAGAACACAGTGAAGCACACACGCATAGAGTGAGACACACACACACACACACACACACACACACACACACACACACACACAGAAAAGCGGTTAACAGACAGTAAACAGTCTTGTTTAGGGAGGTAAAGGCTGAGTACTCTTCTTGTATCTGTCAAGAAGCTGGGAGAAACAGGGGATAGTAACACATGCATGTGGGCACACCAGCACACGGTTACACACACATACAGATACACACACACCCGGGAAGTAAATGTGATTGTTACAGACAGATGTTTTTTTAGGTGCCCAGGAGGAAGCTGTCTGTCTCACTTTGTCTGCCAGAGAACATGAAAGAGGAGGAAATGCACACCAACATGCCTGCATGCACACACACACGCACGCACGCGCGCACACACACACACACACACACACACACACACACACACACACACACACACACACACACAC
>JBBMJY010000007.1:17779333-17803958 GCA_037833715.1 Toxotes lorentzi | reverse complement strand
CACACACACACACACACACACACACACACACACACACACACACACACACACACACACACACACACACACACATAACTAAGCACACATGCAAAAAGAGAAACAAAGTGTATTTTGTCTTTGGTTAGATGTGCTTTTCTGTTTTATCGCTTTCCTTTATAGCACTAGCGAAATGATTGGGACTGCATAGCTGGTGAGATCATGTGTTTTTCAGTGTTATTATCCTAACGTCACCCGGTGTGGAGACAATTAAAACCCGGACAAAGTGAAATTTTTACAAAATCAACTTGCTCTAAGCCACTAAGATGCAGAATTATCTTTGTGTGTGGTATTTAGGATGGTAGCAGGAGCAGTTGCTGTGGTGATCATGTGAAGTGGGAATGATCTGTTATCATGTCTAATGCACGGATTACATCCAGAGGGTAAACATCTGGCATGCAGACACGGACAGCCTGAGCAGCAGACAATCAGTGCAACTCCAGTAGCCAAGAGGTTGATCCGTACTGTGATCATGGAGATGATGGCTACAGATATGATGTGCATGGTCTTATTAGGTGCAATAACAAGCAATGTGTATGGACAGAAAAAAATACTGCCAGTGCAGTCACATAGATTTCAGTCAGCATGACTAGACACATCTTGAAAAACCTATCTCCATTATAAGGAAATTATTTGTTACCAATCTTGGTATAAAACAGTCAGGTTCACTTTATTGTGCCTGAAGGTTTTCCATCAGTTCATTGATATTTTCTGCTTGGTGCCAGTCACCTGAAACTCCAAAAAAAAAAAAAAAAAAAAGTTTCCACCAGGAAAAATATCTTTTAAACACACCACCTTTCATGTCTGCTCATTAAGAATGTTGTTAACTGAGAGAGAGATTAAATTAGAGCTGAGTTTGAAACCACTAGGTGTAATTGGGAAAAACTGTAAAATATATGTAGATGGAAGTAAATGTCCTATAATTACATTTAATACAGTAGCTCTGTTCTCTGTTTAATGAAGTAAAGCCATAAATTACACTGAATGGTAATGATTGAAAGCTGTCACTAAAGATTTCACTAGTAGTTTCAGTTTTCCACTGACTGCTCTACCTTTCTATTAGGTGTATTATAGGTAACAGGTAATCTTCCATGTTTCCGCACAAATAGTTGCTTGTTCTTGAAAACAAAAAATTTCCCTGAGGTAAAATGTAAATCTGTGTTATGCCTAAATTTTATATCTAATATATCCATGGTAACCTGTTAAAACCTGTGTTAACAGTAGAGGATGTCCCTTCTCTCCCCATCACCTCCAGTCGCCTGGTTAGTCCTGACACATCTAGGATGTATCCCTCCCTTTGGGCTCTCTCTTCCTCTCTCTCCTTTCACACACACACTCACAAGTTTGTGCAGCTATCCTTGTTAGGACACTGTACTGACATCCATTCATTGTGGACAGCCTAACCCTAACTCTAACCTTAACCCTGAATAATTCATGCCTAACCCTAAACTTAACCCAATTTCAATTCACACCTTACCCTTAATCTTAACCATCACAAATAAATCTTCACAAATACAGAATTCTAATGGGAGACCATCGGCTGCAGCCAACTAACGTCATGTCCACTGGGAACAGGTATGTGTCAGTTCCTGTTCTTGTCTTTACCTGTCACATATCACAACCTGACTAAAGCTGTAAATTCTGATGGCACATGAAGGGGAGAGGAGAGGAGAGGAGAGGAGAGGTGAGGAGGTTAAAGTGGCATTTTTAACAAGCCATTTAAAGTATAGAATTATGGTTAAGAAAACATAATCTAAGTAAATATACTGTTTTTAGATGTAATGATAATAACCATTATTGAGACTGTATTTGGGCTCTGATTACTTCATAACATAGGATATGAATTATTAATTTTACAGCGTCAGTGACAAGGTGTCCATTGTCTATACTTCATGTGCTGGTGAATATATGCAGCATGTAAGTACTGGTTAAGTTAAGTAATAAATGTAGGCCTTTGTACAAAGACATGTTTTATTATTAAAGTCACTGTGCAACTGGGAAAAAAAATCTGCTTGCCACGCAGCACATATCAGTAACATATTGTACTAATGGTGCTTACACAGCTAAATAAAGACACATATACTCATATACATAATAGTTTGCATTACCATTTATGAATGGTGATGAATGCATTCATAAATGGTACAAAATTGTCACTCTTTATAATCAACTGTTTATATCAAGGATTGTTTATATCAATCCTTAAGTAGAAAAATATATCAGTTGAAACCAGCTGAAAAAGCAAAGCTGATTGTGGAAACTGAAATTAAGCGGACCATGTACTGCATGTAATCTTTCACTAGACACTAGCTACATGTTATGAACATAATAGGCTGTGAACACAATATAGTACAACTACACAGCTGGCCACTATTAGTAAATGTCCCATGACCTAGACATGTTAATCCCTGTCCAGACATGCTGCAAAATCTCCTATAGAGTGAGATGATTAACTTTACCCACCACTCACACAATGCACATCAGCATATAGTATATAGAAGTATATGCACACACATATTCAAATACTGTATATGTATGTCTATACTCTACATACAGAGACAGAGACATAAACCCAGGCAGATAAAAATACAAAAGAAAGTACACACACGCACATACTCACGAACACACTTTAAATGCTCACAAACACGCAACCAAACATAAACTCAAACATAAATTCTTCACAGATGACAAAGAGATTAATAGAGTGACTTGCACAGCACATTTAAGTCACTAATGTTTTGTTTGTAACTGTGTTTATGGACCATGTAATATACATATATTCAGAAGTATCGTAACAGTTATGGTGATGTACTGTGTCTGATTTGATCAAGATCTGTGTGTATTTCTGTGTGTTCTCAAGCTCAGAGTCGTAAGTTCATCCGTGTGCATGATGATTTCTGCGTTCTGTGTGCATATTCTTACCTAGAAGTGTGTATATCCTTCTGTTATCTTACACATGCAAGAGTGTGTTCTTACCAGGCAGGTCACAGCCAAGGACCTCCATCCTCATGCCAATCCCAGCAGGAGACCACCTCTCTGGAAAGACTCTAATATACTGCGCCACTATCTCATCGAACCTCCGCACCTCAGGAGTGTCGTAGTGGCTATTCCCTTCAAAAATCTAAGAGGAGGGAAGCACAGGCATGTTTATAGGGATGTTTTTTATTAGAGAGTGTTTCCTATCTTTGTTTTACAACAAGGAACAAAGTAAGGATAAAACATTTCACCCTCCTGGAAAAAAGGATGTTTTCCTGCCAATTTTAACATTCCTGAGCTCACCTCACACTCTCAATAGGAAAATCAATCTAATGGCAAATTGCTGTTGCCTGCTACACTGTCTCATTGTAAAACATTCGGGAAATTGTAAGCTTGTCTTTACAAAGTCATGTAATCAGCATTGTTTTCCCATCACAGAATGACATGTGCCATAAAAATAACAACAGAGGGAATGTTTCCTTTGATTTTCAAATAATTTTTGAGGCAGCTTACAGCAGCCCCTGGCAAAAAGATTTATTATGAGTTGAAAACTGACTAGACTGCACCAATCCTTTCAAAAAAATGTGGGCTGTGAAAGTTGTAATATTGGTTTCATTAATTGAATTTTATCTTCTGTCTTTCCCGTTCTTGGAATTTTAAAAACGTATGATGAATTTCCCAAGATGCTCATTTAAAAAGACAGGCAGATGAGAGAGAACAGGATTTTAGCATCAGGACAAAAGCCAGGCACTCAGCAGTACTATTAAAGGGTTTTAAGACTGAGTCTGAGAAAGGAGAACAGTGTTTAAAGTGTCCTGTCTCATTGTGCATTAGACTGCCATCAGTGTTGGGTGGTGATGCAGGAAAGACATTTTTAATTAACACCCATGAGAGACAAATAGAGGATGAGTGAATGAGAGGATAGAAAGACAGAGAAAAGTAGAGAGGGAGAGTACAGAAGACTTAGAAAGAAGCTAAGACAGAGGCCGGGGGAATGAGGGGTGAAGTGATTAAATTGAATTATTATCAGAGCTGAGGCTGTAATAAAATGGCCTTTTTTTTTTGCTGAAAATGACAAGGCAGAATGAGAAAGAGACAGATGCAAAGAGGGAGGGAAAGAGAAGGAGAGTGAAGAGGGATTTAGTTAAAAGACAGCTATAAATAAACTACAAATGAGGAAGAACTGACAGTGACAATCAGGGAGAGGAGAGTACATACAGTACGTATGTGTCAGACATGCATGTGTGTGTTTGCAAGAGTGAGTTTGTGTGTGAGTGTTCCCCTTCTTTACCTTAGCGAACCCAGTCTTGCTGTCAATAATGTATGTCCAGTCTTTGCCGGTCAAGCTGTGCGCCAGTTTGTACTTCCTGACAAAGGCCCTGTTCTCAGCACTGGTGCTGCCCTCCAGCCCTCTTGCACCCTGGGTAATGATCCCACGCACCATCTTGGGCACACCAAGGTCCACCTGCAACACAGACAAACAGAATTATTATTGTAAATTCACCCTCCGGTTTGTTCCTTTAATATCCTCTGGTACACCTTTTGTTTCATGCAACTGACTCCAGCACCCTTTTCTCCTCAGACAAACATTTTCCTCTCTTGTTGCCAGTGCAGTTGCCGTAGTAAATGATGGTTATTGTTTCGGGTTTGTTCTGTTAGTCTTTACATCTTATTCCTGTAGTAGAAAATGGGCAAAAAGATACTGACTGAGATTTATGAGCAGGCCACCAACCAACAACATTTACTTCTTGACACAGTAAACTGAACCTCACCTGTAGCCTGTTATCTTCAGTGACAGTCTCTCTAATTGGCTACAAGGGACCAGATCTGTAGAACACGTACTGTTATGTTAAAAACAGGATCATCCATAAAGTTACACTGACATACCTGTAGCCACTCTTCTCCAGCTATGGGTTGTGTTGGGTTGGGAAACCATCCTGACCGGCTGGCCACTAGCCTGGCTGCACCCATGGAGCCGTGGATGTCCCTCATGGAGGATGCAGAGATCTGGGAGTCAGGTAGCAGCCCAGACAACATGCCTTGCAGTTCTGAGCAGGGAGCATCTGAACAGGAGACAGCAAAAGGAATCTGTTCATTTATAAGGGTGTTAAAATCACTCTGCAATGGGAATGAAAGTTGATGAATTTTCTTAAGTCATGTGATCATTGCACAGAAATGCAGTTTCAAGCAGTTTTCATATCAGCCTTTTCACAGCAATCAGGCTTTCATATTGTTTGTCTTCTGTGTTTGACTTTTTGGTCACAATACTTAATCAGTTCATGTTTTTGGCAGTTGTCTGTCAAATCAATGATGTTGTAGAGATCTTTGAAATAAAAGCGGAGTGGAGAGCAAAGCTTAGCGCAGTTTTTGCATTTAAAATGTTCAATCTTTGTTGTGTAAACTTACAATTAAAGACTTTTTGAATTAACTTTTTTTCAACTGCAATACCACAGAGTGATAATATAACTTTGACAGTAAAAGTTAACCAAATGTTTACTGTGATTTTATATCTCAGATCTGTGAAATGATAATCTATTTACTCCTTAATGGTTATTGGGTTTTGCTACATCCAGTCTGGCCAGATGAAGTTGCTGCTTTCCTAGAATATGTTCACAAATGAATATGACTTTTAGGTCAGGAATAATTTGGCGTCACCATTTGATCTCATCTTGGAGCGAGACTCTTGTGACTGTGACAGGAATTGTTTCACTTCACAGCCCCTCTGAGTTGCTTTCCATCAACCTATTTCATTGTTTTTCCCTCTTGCTGCTGCAAAGTTGATGCATAACTTAAACCAAGCTGCCAAAGGGGATTCTTCACAGGGAATTGAGCCAGAGAGCTCCCAAACAGAAGAACTAAATGAAAGCGTGTTGCAGATCAAAGGGATACTGTTTATTACACTGACAAATGTGCTTTAGTCTAACAAGCATCAAAATATGGTATTTCCATGAATAATGTTAAAAAAAAAAGAACTAAACAAAGTGACCATATCTATTTGACAATATAGCGAGTGAAAACATAATGGGAGTGCAGAAGAGATGAAAACAGAAAATGTAAGGGATGAAAACAGAAGGACAAATAAAGAGAAGAGAGATAAAAGGTGGGGACGAGGAGTTAAAGGACAAGGAGGATATAAAGAGATAAACAAAAGGTCAAACAGCAAGATGGACTGAAAAGAGAGCATGTGAATAGAAAGGGTGAGAAACATAAAAGAGAGATGCAAGTGAGAAGAGAGCGAGGGAGAGCAGATTGACAGCGAAGGGTGATGGTGATTGATGGTGACATTCTACTGGTCTTTGTGGAAATGAAAGTTTAATGTTGTGACGTTTGCAACTGCTCCTCACTATGGTAAATAATGAATCAACAATAAACAACAACAGCCACAGCCATGCTAGATGAGCTCAAGCTCTAGCAGAGACGTGAAAACTGATTAGCCAGAAAAAAAGATCTATTATTATATTGTTTATTCTATATTTCTTATTTTTGCACTGTCTGTTCCAGCAGCTACTGAACTCCAGCAGTGGGAGTCGATGAGAATATCATCTCTGGAGATCACAGTAACAGAAATAGCCAGATATCACACATCAGCACGAGAGCCCTTAAACCTCACACACTCACACACACACACATATATATACACTCACACAAAGCAATACATGCAGTAGCACATAATAGTTGCATAGTCAAGGTCTCTCACACAGGTTGAAACACACTTCTTCTCACACTTACTCTGATGTTCAGCCCACGCAAGGGCGCACACACACTCCCCCTGTGCTTTTCCTGATAACAGGGTTTTACAAAAGCAGTAAAGTACACCACTGACACACTACCTGGCCAATACACACATGTATGGTTTTATAAATGCACACACTACACAAGCCTGGTGAGAAAACTGATAAAGGTGCTAAAAATAAATGATTGATAGGTGCTGCAGGGCCGAAATAAAATAAGATTAAGGCAGAGGAGAAGGAGGGACGGAAGAAGGAAGAGCTGAATGAGGCAGAGACGGAGAAGATTTAAGGGAAGGCATAGAGGGGAGAAAACAAGAGAGGGCAAGAGAAAAGTGGGAATGGGAGCTGTCAGCAAAGGCAAAGCAAGGACAGAGGAAAAAGCAGAATGAGAAGAAGGGAAAACCAGAGCGACATTGAAGAGGGATAGGTGGAGAGTGAGGAAAAAGTAGAGCGAGACATAAAAGTGTGATTTAAGTTAATGACATGTCACTGACTGACTGCTTTATGTCTGCCTTTATAGGCCTGTGTAGGGCATTATCACATTCCCCCCTGGCAGTGTGCTCATGTGTGTGCTTGTCAATATGTCTATGCCCAGGGAAAGAAAAAGAAAAGATACTGCATGGCTGTTAGCAGGTAAGCTTGGGTATAAAGTTTTCTCTTCAGGTTACACGACATATTTTACTGAAACTGCGGCAGAACAGTTTGTTTTGCTCTAAAGTAACAAACCCACGCCATTCTTCTCAACAAAAGACAAACTAGTCTGACACAGTCAAGATTTTGCATAAAAAGTCACTGTTTTCCTCTGGCTCTTGATGGATTGCTGATATTACAGGGTGGCAGAAATGGGCAATATCCAGGGAAACAGAAATGGGCAAAAGATGTGTTGAATGGGTTCTCAATGCTGAGAGTAGTGAGAAAAGTAGGGTGATATATAATGCAATTTCAGGTGTTAAAATAGGGTAAAAAAAGGCAATTTGCAGAAAAGAACACAGGCAAAGATACTTGATATATATACCACGTATGTGTCTCTTTCGCCTCCTCTCTCTCCCTCTCTCTCTCTCTCTCTAACACACACACAAACACACACACGGTATCATACTGTTTTGGTGTGATTGTGATTTGTGTGGGTGCTGAAATAGCCCTCCTAGATAAGAGCATATCTGTCCCTCTCAATGGCCACTACGATGGCAGCAAAGAGAGGCCCTAACCTAATAATGATACAGTGGAGCCGAGACACACACACACACACACACACACACACACACACACACACACACACGATGAAATGGATTGAAACTCTCTCTCCTTTACCGTTACTAGAACACACACACACACACACAGTCTAATTAAGTTTTATCTATTTATAGTATTGAGCTGATTATGCTGGTTGAAATCGTGTTTGTTTGCCAGGGCTGCAGATGAAAGCTGAGAGCCTGTTACTCTCTGATGTTATCACCCACACATCACACTCTAGTATTATTCTATTAGGACTGTGTTTTTTGTGCATGTGTGTGTGTGTGTGTGTGTGTGTGTGTGTGTGTTTTACTGTGCAATGTGTGAGTGGGAGACAGAGAGGGAGGATATGGACACGAAAGTGCGAGGGCAAGAGTGTGAGTGCACATGAGAGTGGGTGTGATGTGTACATGTGAAAGGGAGAGAAATAGATGAGAGAGTGGAGAGAAAAGTATGAATAGAAGCATTGGATGGACTCATGGATGGACAAATTACTGAATTATTTATTAATAGATTATTTAAATGAAGAGGAAAAGGTCCTCCTCAAAGATCCTTTCACATTTGCCTGTTCTTTTCCAGGAAATGTTTTCTAAGGGAGTTATTTTTGCTCTGACCCACCTTGTGACCCCTTGTAAAAACCAGTATATCACTGGTATAAAACTTGGCAAGACAGCTACTGTGTTTTCACAAGACTGAGTCCCATGAGGAAAGTTTAAGAAAGTCTATAGAAAAAGATGCTTCATCTTTCTTACCCGTAATCTGACAGCCGTAAAGCTCGAACCGCAGTGCAATGCCGTTCTTCCACGTCTGGGGTCTGATTCGTACGAAGCGGGCCAGGACTGGCTGTGGGATCCGATTGAGAACCACATCTGTGGCATCAGTATTGGCATGGAAAACCTATAGACAGAGACGAGGAGAGGACATTTAACTACACTGTTATCCTGTACAGGAAGGGCAGAGGTGAGACATATGAGCTCAGCTTCAGGCTCCTCTTAAGGGAACTTCATGACAACACAGAAGATTGGACACACATCCTTTAGGTCAGCAAGAAAAAGGATACAGGCCTGATACCGCTGGGTCATATATAATCATCATTTTGTTTTGCTAGTATATCAATCTCATGTCTGTGAGTTAAATATGGCGCTGTCAGAATGTGTTTAGCCTAAAGCTGATTTGCACACAGTGTATCTTAATTGTTTAACCTGTGAATATACAGAAATATAAAAACAACAATTTGACAATTTGATTTTAGGAGAAACATGAACAGCTCTAACATAATTTAACAGTCAACAGTCTATTTCACAGTGCAGGATACAGACTATTAAGCAACTGGTATCCATAGCAACAAATATTTATGGCTCAGTGGTTAAAGTGACTCAGGACAACATCATTTAAAAATGATTTAAAATGACCACTAGAGTAATCCTTCTCCTCTATGTGTATTCATACATGAGCACACACATTGAACACACTGTGCCTGTTCACAGAGGAGGGGATGAGCGCTAAGGTTCTCTTACACACTCACACCCACAGTCTGAGGGCAAGCAGTGTGTTATAAATCAAGAGTGTAAGTATGTGGGAGAGCATCCTCTTCTCATGTCCCCTTGACTTAACCACACACACACACACACACACACACACACACACACACACACAAACAAACGAAAACATAATTTTGACTTCTTTAAGCACAGACAGCAAAGAAAAACACACAGTTCCCCCTCAACGTGCAGAGACACAAAACACAGTATTCGCTACTACTTCCAGACACAACTGTCTCACACACACACACACACACACACACACACACACACACACACACACACACACACACACACACACACACACACAAACACACACCGTCTTTCACAATGCCCTTTGAGCTCTTACACTCCACGCCATGTGCACACACAACACACACGCACAAAATCATTTCCTCTGAAAACACACACAAACAGATAAAAGGAAATTGAATGCAAGCACATATGACCCAAAGCACTCTTTTTGTCTTTTGACACTAAGACTTTATATCTCTGTCTATGATGTCATCTCTCTCTGTCTATGCCTGTCATGTCTGTTGGGTTCACTACAGTAAAACATAGCTGGGTGTCTGCTCTTTCCCCTATCATTTCACTTTGTTCCCTCCTTTCTGTCTTTCTCTTTGACATCTCTTTCTCTCCTTCTTCCTTTCTCTCGTTGCCATGATATACTGCTATAAATTTAAAGAAAAAAAATCCATCCTGTTATTTCATTACAGAACCTCAAAGGCTGTTTTCCCTCTGCGTCTCTAACACTCTGTTCTATTATGTTACATCTGTGCTGAAAACACAACATTCTGTGTTTATTACAGAAAGCAGTAAACCTCATTCAACAGAGCCAAAGGCCTTGCAATTACTTGCTTGGGTACTAATTTATAGATGTTAGGTTTGTTATAGGTGTGTGTATGTGTGTGTGTGTGTGTGTGTGTAAATTTACTATTTTCCTCCTTTTCTCAATTCATTAAATTACAGGACCCATCAGAGGTGACAAAATATGGATGAAGGGGGTTTCTGGCTTGCAGGAGCAAGAGCAGGCTACTGGGCCAGCAGGGAACTGATCCCATGACCCAGAGGGTGCACAATACAAAGTCAGACCCAGTGAACTCATGCCCTCACAATGGCCTTCATACCAGAAACTGTGACCAGTTAAATGATGGAAAAATGCCCAAAGGCCCCAAAAGACTTAATGGGATTGTGGTAGCAGACTGTAATTACAAGTGTGTGTGTGCTTGTGTGTGTGTCAGTGTGTGTGTGCTTCGGCGTGTAAAAGTGTAATTATGAAGTCTCACTCTTAGGATTTAGGGGCTAGTGGGTGCTTTTTGATTTCCCTTGGTGTGAACTGAAACATTTCTTCGGCACATGTACGCACACACACACACACGCATACACTTTGATGTATCTGCTTTTATGTCCTGTATGTGTACATGAGAGTGTACATACTGTATGAGTCTTCTGATTTTTTTGTGCTCGTGTTACATTGTTGCTGTCCTTTACCAGCTTCAAAATTTTCTGTGTGTGTGTGTGTGTGTGTGTGTGTGTGTGTATATACATACAGTCCATAGACTTGAATCTGGGGTCCTTTTTTTGTTGCTATTACCAGCTTTGTTTTGGATCACCAAACAGACTTGCAACTCTATTTCAGCTGCTGCTTGATGTACTGTTACACTTTAACTGTTATAATTGCTATAATCTCCTCAGTAAACTGAAATCCAATTAGTTGTCCCTCGCTGCCACATACAAAGATTATCTTTACAAAGACTGTCAAGAAATCATCTCTTTAATATTCTGAATCAGTGCTTGCTAAGCTGAACTCACTGTCAAAATTTAAATAAGTTTTTTCTACATAGTACAAAACACATATTATACTCTGCTGTGTGACTTTAACTGGAGATTTGAACTACGTCTTTGGGCTGAATGATCACTCACTGCAAGTGTAATTTGTGTAACTAATCATTTGTTTATGAGTTATTAACAGCCATGTGGTTAAAGGTGTGCATCTTTTAATGTGCATCATAGTGAGTAGTGTCACAATAACATCAGCTTGTGAGTTTAAATAAATAATAATGAATTGGATTGATAAACTAAATAATGTTTCTTTAACATTATTTGACTATTTAACAGCACCACTAGTGATAATTAACCAAATTAGGATAAAACAAAGGGTTTGTCCACACTTATTAAGTAATATATATTTTTCTGCTACTACAGATCAAACAGACCCCCTCCCCTCCAGGCTCTGGCTCTGTGGTGAGAAGCCACAGTGAGGAGGTATAAGGGGATACGTAGCAACCCTGAGGTCTTAAACTTCTAAATTCAGTCTCTGTCTAAAAAGGCTTCCATAACAATCAGCTAATGGACTACACCAGCTCAGGTTATTATGTGTGTGTTTGTGTGTGTGTCTCTCCATGTTTGTTAATGGTTTGATGTTTCCACCTGAGGTACGGGAAGCTGACACCAGGGTGAGCAGATGCTTGACTTTACACACACACACACACACACACACACACACACACACACACACACACACACACACAACCAGGAACGTTTAACACCAGTACAACAGGTACAACTCCGAGCAAGAGAAATCTTTCCTATTCAGATGTACTTTTATCTCTCTGAAGTTCAAAGGTTACAGACAAGAAGTGAATATTGTTTCCTTCTTCACTTACACACACCTCCTCTACTGAATAACAACAGTGTGCAGCAGTCAAAAGGTGACTAACCAGGTCTAGCGTGTAATGCTACGGGATAGAAAAAGAGCACAACGAGGAACATCTTCACCTCAAGGGAAAAAAAGAACAGGTGTGTGTGTGTGTGTGTGTGTGTGGTCGTGTCAGGAGCCTGCAGGGCCTCAGTCAGTCAGCCAGCGAGGATCAGCACAGACACGCTGAATTATTCAAATGTCCGTGTCGTGTGTTTTGTGAGTATGTGTGTAGATAGAGTAATAAAATAGTAAAACAAACCCCATCTCCTCTCATTTCATCACACAAGGACAAATATGCACACACACACAAAGACTTCGGGGAAGTAACCTGTCTTTGACAGATGAATCTGAGTGTGTTTTGGTGTGTGTATGACAGTACAGTGCACGAATCTCACAAACCAAATGACACACAGCACCCTTATAATACCCCCCTTTGTCCCTTTCCTCTCTTTTACTCTCACTTTTTCTTTCTTCATTTGTCACAAACTCTTTTCTCCCGCTCTCCTCTGACCTCACCCTCCCTCCTGCCTTCCTTCACCTCACAGCCTTCCTCCCTCTACTCTGTCATTTTATTTTCTTTCCCCTCTCCTGACATCCTTTTCAGGCTGTGTTGCTGAGACCTCTGATCTATCCAGAGGGACTTCTGGTCAGCTCCCTTGTCTGCTTTTCTCATTATTCCCCCACCCTCCCTTGACTTCGTTCATCCATCCATCCCTCTTTCTTTTGCTCTGTGGTTCCCCTGTGAACACTTCTTTCCCCCCCTTCTGCCTCTTTCCTTCACTCACTTGATCCCATCTCTCTTCCTCCCATTGCACTGCTCAGTTCCTCCTCTCTCCATCAGTTCAGCGCTTGACTGGTTGACCTTTTGCTTGTGTTTTTCTGTCTTTCTTTCTTTACTAATTTTTTTCAACTTTCCAACACTTTCCTCTCATCACGATCCCTCTACCTTCCTCTCATTCCACCCACGTCTCCCTCCTCCATCCTTCTCTCTCCATCCATCCTCCCTCCCACAGATTAAGGTGGGAATTGGAGGTTTTGGTCTTGGCTGAGGTCCAGTGTTGTAATAGCCACAGACAGCTCTGCCTGCAGCAATTCAGGAGGGCTACGTAATGACATTTGTACCACATCGAGCTTAAATGTACCTCAACTAGCAGAAGGTCTCAAACTCCTCCAGACAAAGACTCAAACTGAGACAACATCATTTCTCAACCGGAGACCTCGGGTCACTGAAAATCGCAGCTTTTCTCTTGTCATGTGGGCAACCTCCCATAACCAGGCCCACAGCCAATTTTGCTCACTGAATCATAGAACAGTTTGAGTTATACAGATAGTATAATCATATTTTTTTTCCCCCTTACTGTATAATGAAGGTTCACATGTGCAGTGAAATGATCTGACATGACCTGATCATCAACAGAGGATATGAAAAATGGCTTCTGCACAGTAAAAAAAAAAAGATTTGTTGATAAAGAAATACAGAATTTTTAAGGTTAAAAAGAAATAGAAACCAAGGGAAAGTTGGCTAAGAATCAAGCACTGACTCTGGTGCATGTGTGTTGAGTCAGTATCTGTCATTTGTCAGTACAATGTAGGAGCAAGTTCTGTATGAATATTACTTTCTCCTTCTCTCCAAAAGGTTTCAGCAAGTTAACATGTATTCCATATGTCCCATCTGGTTCACAACAGGCCTTTAATGACATTATCAAATACATTACAGATCACACAAATCATCGTGATGTTGTGTGACAGTGGCACCGCCCATATGGGCTGGCTCCCAGATGTTAAAAACCAGTGTGTGTGCGTGACTGTGTGTGTGTATGTGTGTGTGTGTATGCAAAGTGACTGCTTTATTAAGAGATACTCATCTGGGAGAAATGTTA
Source organism: Toxotes lorentzi (assembly GCA_037833715.1). Lineage (NCBI taxonomy): Eukaryota > Metazoa > Chordata > Actinopteri > Toxotidae > Toxotes > Toxotes lorentzi. The sequence continues at coordinate 17,789,860 of JBBMJY010000007.1, read as the reverse complement.
AGACAACAAAAATATGGTTGTAAACATACATTTGTCCACAAGCACGCATGAATCTGTGTGCTTTTGTGCACATGCATAACTGTGCTGTGCACGAGTGGGAGTTTGAATGAGCGCAGGCAGTATGCTGTGCTAATACTTTTCTTTTCTCTCTGTCCATGTGGCTCCCATTAATTTTTGTCCTCCTCTAATGCCTCTTGCTCATAAAACACTAATTCAATGATTCTTCCAGATTAACACATACATACAAACACACACCAAAAGACACACACCACACCATCACTGTAGCCAAGCACAAAAAGTCATTTGTTCGAGCAGCAACTTGCCTGTCTATTTTACGATGACTTTCTCAGCAACATAAGGGAGGAAGGAGAACGAATGATGGAGTGTTGAGGGAGGAGAAAAAGAGGAGAGATGGAAAAAAAGTGCAAGACTGGACGGATAAGGTGAATGAAGATGTGAGGAGAGAGAATGAGGAGACAAGGAGGGAGGAGTTGATGGATGATGAGATTTTGAGAGAACCAGAAGTGAAAGGGTGAGTGAATGAAAATGCCAAAGAGGAGATGGATGGATAGTTCAACAAGTTAAAGAGAAAGAATTTGGGCCACTTCTCTATATACCAGGACTCAGTAAGAAGCTACATTTTCTGTAGTAGTAGTAAATTAGCAATTTTGGCTGTCATGCAGATTAAAGTTCAGACAAAGAAGTAAAATATCATGTGCTTACAACTGATCCATGCACGGAGTGATCCAAGATCTGCTCTCAATTATAAAAACTATTTCCTTGAATTATCCTGTGAATGCAGACACAGCATTTTACACACCCGGACTATAAAACACTCAGCCAAAAGATCTTCTTGGCCAGTGCTGCTGAGTGATTTATGTGTCTTTCTAACATAAAACACACACTCTCACTTACACCCCGAAAGATGATAGAGACAGTCATGGTGGCAAGGCGGATGCTGACTGGCCGTCTGAGGTGTGTCAGCTGAGAAGGGACATTAGGCACCGAGATGCTGACACCATCGTTTCATCATGAGATAAATGACCATCACTCTCTTCATCTTTTTTTTTTTGAGCTCTCTCTGCTCTAACTCTAACGGTCTGCCTCCTCCTTTATCTCTCCCTCTCTGAACTAACATGAAGACCAATCTATAAGACTCTTACAGTATATGCCTATATCTGATTAATATCCATAATATATGAACCAGGCAATGAAATATAATAGTGGATCAAATTAAACAACGGATGGTCCTGAGCTGGACCATCAGATTACTGCACAGACTGAATCACCAGGGGGCCAAATAGCTCAAGGGACCCTTGCCAGTTGGTTCGAGGTTGTGTGTATGTGTGTGTGTGTGTGCATTTGCAAGACAAGGGAGGGATATTCTACCAGAAGCTGCTGCTGATTTATTCTAAAACTCCTCCTCCACCACTGTATGTCTCCCTGGGCATTCAGCTCTGAAGCAGCTTTCCAGGGTTACGGGGGAATCAAGGGGGATTATGTGTGGTGACACCAACAACTAGCCTCAAAACATCATCATTTATCCACTTTGCATATTGGATTTTTATTGTTTCATAGCCTGGTGTCAGCAGAATATTGCTATTTGACTGGCTACACAACTGACTGGATGGTAAAATGATCAATTGATTTCTTAAATCTTCATTGCTCTGTTTTCCATTTAATGTAAATTTACTCCATAAATAACCAAAATTATTATTTTTCTATTCAATGTAACCATTGACTAAGCTCAATAATTGTAAACCTAATAAAAATGCTTTACACTCACTTTTTATCCTCTTTCTTCTATCATACCTCAACTTAATCATCCTGACTATACTTCTCCGCAGTTCATGGTGTTTTATCCATGAATCATTTCTCTGGGAGTTAGCTTCAGCTATAATAAGCTTTATGGAATCTGCAGTCCACAGAGGAGCCCCAGCTGGTTAGTCTGGATCTCCTGTTTCCTTCTTGCAGAAAAAGAAGCATTTGAATGTACAGTATGCATCTGTGAGTCTGTGCATGTGTTAGTGTTCATGAAGAAATAAGGGTTTATAGCACAAAAGTAGATGTGGCATTAACCGCAGGACAAACACATGTGACTACTATGCGGGGTAGAATGGCTGTGATGGAAAAAAAACAGCCATAACCAGTGGAACTCTACTTTAATTGCAGTTTCAACTATTTTAAAGACCTTCAGAGCTGTCTGCTTCATTTCTACCCAGCACCCCGGATTGTAGCACACTCACTGATGACACATCATGCCTTAACACCTCTGAGAGAAATAGCTTAGAAACTTGTCCAACCAGGTCAACATTAGGCAGAACTCTGGCCAGTGAGTAACCGAAACCAGATGGGATGTGAAAAGCAGACTGCACTGTAAATGTACTTGCATACAATGATGTAAGGAATCACTTGGAGCTTGGAGACGTGTGCTGATTCTGGTTTGGTCGTAAACCTTTAAATGAAGCCAATTGAATATCAGTGGAACAGCTATAATTGCAGACACCGGCTGAATTTTGGGCGTGTGGTCAGCGCTTGCTGCATATATTCCATCTCATATTTCTCTCTACCACTGCCATGTGGGTGCATGTCGAGGCATGTGTGTCACCTAAGAGCATCCAGACTTTCTTTAATTGCCCTGACTACTTTGCAGGGCCTCTAAAAGCGATATGTGTTTGTGCATGTGCCTGTGCCCACCTTATGATTCTTGCCGTGTCTGTAGACCATCCAGTCCTCTCCATTGGTGCTGACCTCAAGCTTGAAGGTGACCACATAGTAAACCTTTTCAGTTTCCTTCGAAATGGCTCCCTGCGTGGCGATGCCTGTCAGCACCTTCAATGTATGGAGGTCCACCTGTCGGCCAGGAAGATCGAAGAAGTTTTAATAGAACTAAAAACATCATAAACAAAATATTCAAGAATGCAAACAGGTTTCTGAAGGGGTGACTGGTTAATAAAGCTGAAACACACAGCGACCCAGTGGCAGCTCTACTGCTCTCTATACAAAAAACAACAAATTCAACAAGAAAAACCTATAACAAAATAAAAATGGAAAAAAACACCTACTTAAATCAGCCGAAATATTTATCTATATATAATTCTATTTCATATCTTACCCAAAACCCAAGTCACACTGTACAAAATGTTCTGATGATGAAACACCTACAGCATTTACATAGGTAAGATAAGATAGATATTAATAACCACAAATATACACCTTAACTTATCAGCATCCATCTCTCAACCTCTCTTCCCTTCCTCGTCTGTCTCTCTCTCTGTTCCTCTCCTCTCTGTGTCTTTCTCCTGGCAGATCGATAGTAATGACCTGGGGCTCATTTTAATTTCCTCCCATACAATAGCCATAATCACCTCCCCATCCTGATTGTTAATGCTATACTACGTGTCTGGCATGCTGCTAGCTGTGTTGCATTATACATGGACAGCATTGTGTGCTGGTTGTGGGCTTCACATTCCTTTATTTCAAAGTCCCTCAAGTAGATACACATTTGTTTTGCTCCATGGTGCCCAAAATGAGTGGATCAAGCAGAACAATGTATCTTTCCAAATCACAATAGAAAATAAATATATATACACATTTTATAGGTTCTCTGAATTTGTGGAGGAGCATAATGAAACAAAGCACGTATATTGTTTTGGTAATATATTTTAACACTATTAATGTGGAGCACCTGCCTGCAAGACCTCCTGGGCTATAAGTCAAATATTAGGATTGCATTGTTGGCAGCTAAAGGGAAGGATGTTAATTTCCTGTAACTTTTTGCTGCTGTGAAATTAATTTTAACATTACTCACTGAGCTCTACATCCCTGAAAACCTGATGCATTTGGCAACTAAATGTACACTACTCTTTTCATAGCACACCTGCAACTGTTTAATATTTGTATTTCACATTTTTTAAGCTCTCCATTCAAATGAATTATGCTCTCTACATGTGTTACTAGAGATCCTAGCCTGTACTTAACAAAACAAGATTTGAAAAGTGTAAAAATAGGGGACGCAGTCAAAGCCAGGCTGCAGATAAATAAAGAGCAGAAGATGAGAGAGGTTTGGTGGTAGGTTATAACATTTATTCTCCTCTATTGGAGCTGCTGAAACCTGTAGATTAATCAAAACTTGTGTGTGTGTGCTTTCTCTCTCTCTCTCTCTCTCTGTGTGTGTGTGTGTGTGTGTGTGTGTGTGTGTGTGTGTGTGAGTAGGTGTGTGTTCCTTGTCCCACTGGGGTATAGTAAAAAACACCCGGGGAGGTAAAATGCTGCATTTGTTATCTGTCAGAGAGACAGGTGTTTTAGATTACTTCCAACACACACATGCGCGCAATCACGCATGTGCACCCTCACGCCTGCATGCTTAGGGCCAAACTGAGATCCAAGAAGACAACTAATCGATAGTCCGGAACCAAGGAGAGTAACACATGAGCAGAGAAGGAGGGGTAAGCAGTAACACAGAAAGACAGAGAAAGAAAGAAGAGAAGGAGGTGAAGAAGAAATGAGAGAGAGACAGAGTGAAAGAGATGCAAAGTGAGGCTTCCCAGGAAAGGTTCCTCATCAATCACAGAGCTGTTAGAATAATGGAGCCACCAGTGCTTACATCATCAATCTACACCACACCTCACTGGACCAGGGTAGAACAGAATAGAACAGAATAGAACAGAATAGAACAGAATAGAACAACGACATAAGCTACATCAGAGAAAGGGCTGTTGAGATTTAAACCACATATGGCTCTTGAGCTGACATGGCTGAGCTTCATGAGCACACATATCAACACACACACACACACACACACACACACACACACACGCACACACAATTGCAGTTATAAAAGACCAAGGGGTGCAAGATGCAAGAAGGAGAGGCACTTTGGCATTTATGACAGCTGCTTGTCAAGACAGGACCTGTTTTGTGTGTGTGTGTGTGTGTGTGTGTGTGTGTGTGTGTGTGTGTGTGTGTATTGTACACACATATATGTACACACACAAACACATGCAAGGGCTTTGGTCTCTGCTAGGTGTTAACGCAAGGGAACAGCTGAAAGCCTCTGTGGAACGCAACGACCCAGACCACAACACCGGTGACCACAGAGGCACAGAAAGGCAGCATAAGAGAGATTGAAGATGCATTTCCAGCCAACTGTCAAACCAATTTTATGCAAAGATCTGATGTGTCAAAAACAATAAAATCCAAATCAGGCATCTCTCCATGTACTGGGGAGATTATATGGGCCACCCGAATGTCAAAAAAAAAAAAAAGATTTCATGGAAAATGTGGAAAGAGTCTTCCAGTAACGGATTCGTGTTTTACAAGTTCTTTAATGTCAGCTAATTTTGAGCGTGGGATGGAGACACAGAGCCTTCGGCTTCGGCCGAGGTAGGACAGGAAGGAAGAGTGAGACTTATGGGACCTTGGCCTCGTGCTGCCTCTTGGCTACAGTCTCTTCCTGTATTTTTCTAGCCCAGAGTCTGGCTACAGTGGAGCTCTGACAATACGAACCACCTTTTTTTTTTCTTTGACAGTCTGTGATTGTGACATTGTTCCTCCACATTAACAGAGGAGCTGCTGTCGTACACTAATTAAAATAAGAGAAGCTGCGTCCAAGAAGAAAGTCAGGTTTCATCTCTGCAGCCAGCCACAGAGGCCATTTGCCTTGTCCTTGTTTCTTTGATCAAAATACTGGTGCCTCAGTGGCTCCTTCTCTGTTAACTGAATATTAGAACTGAAAGTTTCATCATTTCTACAAATAACTTACGGGTATCATGAACTATCCAAACCTTTAAAGAGTATGGAAGACCTTAGCCCTTAAATGCAAGCCTGAATGTGGCAAGATTTTTTTTTTTGTGATTTTTTTTGTGATTGTTTTTAGTCCAAAAACCTGAGAATTTGCTGAATAAATAAGAAGAAAGAGAGGGAATAATCACTCTTTGGTTCAGCTAGTTAATGTAAGGTTAACAGCTAGGCATTGCTTTGGTTTAAGAGGTCACATATCAAAAAGCTATAGACTAAGTTAAACCAGAGCTGTTATCTCGTGACACTGACTTTCAAAAGTCAGATGTATTTATTACACAGGTCAGTTATTAACAAAACATTTTACAAAGTTTATAAAAAAGCTGAAATGTTTTTCCAATTTAAAAATCATAAAAGAATATGAATGAGGCTCCAGTGTTTTTCCAGTGTGGTGGTATGACTGGATCCATGTGACTGGGCTGTGATCCGGTCATTCTGGAAATAAACAGAAAAACATACCTGTATGTACTCCCTGTTGCTGTCTTCATTGGGAGTCCATGCATTGTCATTGTAATTGAGTCGGGCCTGACGCGGCAGCCACTGTTCATCATAAAAACTTGATGAAGCTGAGATCTGGTCATCAGTGATCTTTCCTGACTCCATACCGAATGCATTACTACAATGGAAAGCTAAAGGGAGAGGAGAGGAGATTTACATGATTATTCTACCTTTTTTTTGTTTAAAAAACACACAAAAACAGTGTTAACTTATACTTACTTTCACTGACTTCCTTGTGCGTCATGTTGTATCGAGCTGAGAAGCCATCTTTAGCCACAGCCATGTCAGTGTGGAAAGACAGAGAGAGAATCCCAGTAGATGACTGGATCTCGGGAGGTACCCTGGTCCCACAATAACGCCCAATCAGAGGGCCCACTGTCAATCAAACACAAATGATTTTTCAGCCATCAATCTGGTCAAATTATGCCAGCAACTTTTGTCATCATTGATCTGTTCATTTTTCTGAATCATGAAAAAATTTTGTAACAAGTATCTCAACCAGATGCCAAGATGCTTTTATTAATCTTTCATTCCTTTATCAACCCCTTCATCCCTCAATCTTCATATTTGTCTACATCCTAAAACACTTGCATTGTTTTCTCTCCCTTCCATTACCGCTATCACTCCCTCTGTCCACTGACATTTGCCCCACCCTCTAATGTCAGCACCTCCCTTCCCTTCATCTATAAGCTTTATCTCTGGACTGGACATGGTTTTACAATCTGTAGTATAAATATGTGTGTGTAAATCCAAGGCTCTAGGTGATTCCTCTACTGTCTTCTTCTCTAATACCACAACTTGTATATGTCACATACAGATGAGTGTGATTTGGAGCCCCAGGGTGTGTGTGTGTGTGTGTGTGTGTGTGTGTGTGTGTGTGTGTGTGTGTGTGTGTGTGTGTGTGTGTGTGTGTGTGGGAGGGCGGGAGCACAGATAGTAGATTCATCCTGCTTCTCCCCGTCCTTTCACACACACAGATACACACATAAGGAGGCTTGTGAAGGAGGAGGAGGAGGTAGAAGACGAGAAAATAGCTGGCAATCGATCAGTGGTATTGATTTTTTTCTTCCCTTTTGGAATGGGTAGGTATCTGAAATAGGGCTCTTGAGCAAATAACGGTAATAACTCTTTCCTTGATGGTGGTGAAGAGGAAAAAGAGAAGAGAAGAGAAGAGAAGAGAAGAGAGGAGAAGAGAAGAGAAGAGAAGAGAAGAGAAGAGAAGAGAAGAGAAGAGAAGAGTGTCAAATCCACAGAAATGATTTCTATAATTACCAATGTTTGCATACACAAATTGTTTTTAAGGTTTTAATATTTAATATTTCTGTCTCCTGTGTTTATGCATTTAATTGCAGCAGCACATAAAGCTGACAGAAGAGATTTGCCCTCGGTCTGACCTCTGCAAAGACATATGTGGTTTCAGACACACACAATTATACCAGTGTCGCAGCCCCTTAATACTTTTATAATATGTGGTTAAGTTATAGAGTTAATTTTTGCAAAAACACAGACTCACACAAAACAGTCACAAATTCTTCACATTCCAGTTTTTCTCTCTACAATCAAATCAAAACTAAGTTCTCTGGCTGTTTTTCATCTGATCCTCTTCTTTCATTTCCTCTGACTGAATAGAGCGTTAGGCCAGATCTCCTCTCAACATCTCCCACCTTCTTCCCTCTCCTTTAACCTCATAAGAATACACATGGTCATTCTCTTTCCTGCTTGCCTTTTTTTTTCTTTTCCCGTTCAGGTCCCTACAACCCTGCAAAGGGTGAAACTAAGCTCTTCACCTCTGAATCGCATCCTGTATATTTTCTTCCCTTTCAGCCTCCTCCCACTTCATTTCACTTTCCTTCCTCTCCTTTCATTCTGTTATCCTTCTCCTCTCTCCATCACTCAGAGTCTTTCATCCTCTCTTTTTCTTCAACCACTCTTTTTTTTTGTTTTTGCCTTTCTGGTCATCCTCATTTTCTGCATTCAACTTTGTTTAACCTCTCTTTCTTCTATTAAATTCCCTGAAAGAGAAGGAATCAAGATGTTGTGCCTTTTTTCTATTCTCCTTTTAAACCCCCTCTTTTCGTTTTACCTTCTCCCTGACTTTTCTTCTCCACTAAATTCATATTTACAGTATTCAAAGGGAGCAAAGCACCATTATTTGCTCTCCTTTGCTGCTCAGTCTTTGTGATTTCTATGTGCCTAAGAAGATTTGAGAATAAAGTGATTAAAAATGTTTCCAAAATTATTCAGTTTGTAAAACTGATAACAATGGATGGTATTTATTGATGCTGGCAAAACAGCATCACCCAACAAATAAAATAATCCAAAACAGAAATAACAATATAACAAATTTCCTTCCCTCTTTTCCAGCACCACTTGCTGAACTCTCTTCCTGTTTCTCTTTTCTCTCAGTCCTCCTCTTGAAGGCAGACAAGAAATCTTCTGGCCTTCATTTATTCCTCTCTGCATTGTCTTTCTTTGTTCCAGTCTTCCCAGTAGTGGATGACTTTTCCTTGCCCTTCCACTGCTCTTCCCTTTTCTCTACCTGTTCCATTTCTTGAAACTAGATCCAAGGTGTTTGTACCTTGCATGAGTCCTTCTAAACTCTTCCAGCCCTTCTAGCAACTAGACCTGAAATACCCTAGCCCTCTACCATTCCTCTTCTCACCTCCCATCTTTTCTCCCTCTTTTCATCAACTCCTATTTTATTTTCCCCTCAAAAAGTTCTGTTGTTTCTCCACAGTAGGTGCCAACATCCTGCCTGTAAGCCTAGCTTTCATCTACCAACGCATAGCTACTAAAATAGTTGCTACTCCACCTCAGTCAATAATGATGTAGGCAGGGCAGAATATGCACCATTTTCTCTTTGCTCTGTGTATTGACTGTGTATTGAAATGGCTGAATTACTGTTTAACATCTCTATCAAGATCAGTTTTATCCAAACTCTCACCAACAACAGCATCATTTTCAGATGATTATCCACAAACAAAACAGCTTCAATCAATGTCTCACCTCCTGGGAGTCCGTCCCATACTTCCAGCCAGTCATACTTGCAGTCCCCCTCTCCGCCCGGCAAGGGGTCGTTCTCCAGGTCAAAGGTGAGGAAGGTGAGGGTGACATCCATGCTGGGGGGGACGATGATGATGAAGGAGCACTCCAAGTTATGGGGGTATTTGTCAGGGAAGCCCGGAGACTCAATGAGACCCGAGGGACTGGTGAAGTTACGGGAACAGTCTGAACCTGGGATGAAAACACAGCGACACAACACATTTTAAGTGACATATGTTAAATAGAAAATGTATATTAATAGCAATTTGAGCTTAGTATACATCATTAACCATGGTCTTATCTGCAAAAATGAGAAATGAAAGTGCAAAAATTGTTCAGAAAAGGGTGTAGACACCTTAAACTGTCATTATACTTCAAACTAATGATGTTATTCTGGGCAGACACTCAGAGGTACTGTTTTTAGAGGAGGGTGCTTTCACACTCACAGCCAACTCAATACCTGTCGTTATCTCAGTTTTCTACTCAATAGAATGGCTTTGTGAGATTAACTGTGACTCCACTTTATGTACTTTAAATGCAGTTAATGTGATTTGTGGAAAATATCACAAATTAATCTTAACTGTACTGAAGTAATAGTAGTTTAACATAAATACTAATCTTGCAGAGAGTGATGTATATTAAAAATGGCCATTTGGGGAATAAGAATAGTTGATATACAGCTGAGTTAGATGTTTCAGCTACAAAAACCATAAAGGTGCACTTAAGCAAGAAGCTGCCTGCCTACCATCTCCTGGGACAAAGAAGGGGCGGCTTCAAACCACACTCTAATCTAAAAAATTAACGACACAAGTGAGCCAGAGATGGTGTGAGAGAAACAGAAAAATAGGGGGGAGAAAGACAGACACAGAATCTGTTGATAGTATCATGGTTGGGTGGTCTAACCATTATGATGAGCTTTAGATATCATCATATGTGCGCACACACATATGCAGGCACGGTGATCTGGGGGTAATCTGGGGATCTTAATGTCTAAATACTCTAATACCCCCTCTATTAATACTCTCACACACACACACAAGCAATGGAATGAATGTGATTGCACCAACTGGACCATTATTCCAGTCCACCGAGCCATGTATGACCAAACGCCCAGACAGACAGACACACACACACACACACACACACACACACACACACACACACACACACACACACACACACACACAC
>JBBMJY010000007.1:17721420-17743386 GCA_037833715.1 Toxotes lorentzi | reverse complement strand
ACACACACACACACACACACACACACACACACACACACACACACACACACACACACACACACACACAAACACCATCAAACTGTCACCCAGATGTCTCCTAACATCTCTGGATCTCTGAAGGTATTAAGTTCTTTTTCCATTCCACAGGTTGGTGTGTGTGTGAGTCAGAGAGAGAGTGACTGTCACCCTACTCGTTCCTAGGGTCCCTCCAGTCGTACAACCTCTGTAACCTGTTGCTCTCTCCCCTTTTGCTCCCCTCATCCTGTGTCTTTCCACTGAAACTAAACCCACCCAGGCCCACTGGAATCTGTCAAGTGATGAGAGCACAGAGCAATCACATGCTAATATCAGTCTAACATTCCTTTGAGTCGACAGAGCTACAATTTCTTATTTTGAGCAATAAAAAAAACAGGTAGGTACACTGCTCTGTGTGTTATCTACTTGAGATGTTGACCAGCAAATTGCTGCTGTTACAATCTTTTAATCTCAAAATTGTTAACTTTCAATATGAATATGAATGAGTTAGTCCTTCAGTTGAATTGAAATGATGAAAATAGTGTAAAACTGTCGAGCAGAGTGTTCTGAATTCAAAAAAGTATCTTAAATCTTCGTTGGTGCAAGTTGGCAGGAGGAATTTGGGTGGGAAAAATAAGGAATAACCTCTGCAAATCATTCTGAATTCACACCAACGCACCACATGGACCAAAGCCTTCTGGACTTTCCCTTCACACATTCCTTTGTATAACTTACAACAGTATGTTGTGAAACGTGGATATGCTAACACCTTTTCTGCTTGCCAAGCAGTGGACTGGGTTTCCCAAAAGTCACTGCTGACATCACATAGAGAATCCATTTTAGGGCAATGGACAGAAACGCTCCTCCACAGTTCTCGTACCAAAGTCTGTTATTAAAAACCATAACTTAGGATCATGGTATAATCAATACATCAATACATTACACATTAACATACAGCCAGACTAGACTTCATTTTGATTGCTATGGGTGCTCCAAACCCTGGATTTGCTTGTAGATGTACTCTACTTGCAGCACTGTAGAGTAGCAGCAGTGGAGGCAAATGGTCAATGACTACAAGCCGACATTCTGCTCACATGTCATATACTGATCTCTTGATTATGTGTCTTGCTGGCTGAGGTCACAAGATTCAAGCTTCTACACTACACTTCTTTGTCACTATCATCTTGATTTCAAGCAGTCACTGATCCTGCGTTTCATGCCAGTGATCATCAACGGTGCAGTCAGTACTGACGAGTTGTTTTCTTCTACTGTTACTCATTACTAACTGCTAGATTTTTGACATGGTGCATGACCTCCCATGTGCCAAAGTTGATTCCAAAGTTGATTTTATTAACCTGACACTACTGGGTTCTGTCGCTGAATGGAGAGAGGTAAAACACCAATGCAATTATATAAAAACACTTGTGTGTGTCTGTTGCAACAGAGCTGTGAAACCAGTCGAGGGTAAGGTGATCCTCGCTCTGCGTCAGGGGAAGAACTTGTCTGCTGGCCTGTCAACAAGCACTACTGGCCCTGTCTGCACCTCACCAACACACTGCATCCTCTGCTGCTCTTTCTTGTTCTCTTGATTTGATAAATGACTTTATGAAGTAATTTATTTCCTGTCACTGGTTCTAAAGTTGGGATTACTGTTTTTTTGGTGCTTTTTCTCTGTTCTTGTTTCATTCATAGTTCACTTGTGCTTTATCTTATTATTGCTATTAATAATATATTTTCATTCTTTTTCCTTTTCCCATTTATGTGTCTTTATTTGTTTTTCTCTCTTGATTTGTATTTCTCATCCATCCTTTCCTTTCTACTTTCTAAATCCCTTTCTTTTCTACAGTAGGATTTGCATTTTGCTCAGGACTCAAACAATGTACCGACTGGCTTTGTAAACCCCACATGTGAAGATGCTTTTTCTTTACCTTTTTTTTGTTAAACAGCAGTATTTACCATTAACCTCCCTGCTGTACACTTCATGTTGATGTTAACAGAGTGCATGTGTACGTGTGTGTCTATGTGCACACAAATCTTTCTTGGTTCAGGCATCCATGAGTCTCAGTAATGTTAGTACATCCAAAGTAATCAGCCCAAAATGTTACTGGCCCACTGAGATTTCTCTCAATCTTTCTGATTACCACTCTGCCACCGCTTCCCTTCCTCCATCCATCTTTGAGGTTAATGGCACATGGAGAATGCGGTGATCTCAGAGGGACCAGCAGAACTATGTCCATCAACCTCTCCTCACTTCTACGCATATGTGTGTGTGCTTATGAGTGAATGCTTGTGTATGCGTCTGCATGTCAGAGAGTTAAAAGATGTCTGTCTGAGTGCATAGTTGGAAACTCTCTTCGGAGTGAGTTTTTTGTTTTTTTTTTCCTTTACCTGCATGTGTGTGTGGAGTGTCAACCTGTTGGCACCTCCAGACTCCAGGGACGCTGCAGTGGCTGTATTTTGTCCGTTTTTTCACCACTGTCCAAAATGAGATTTCCTGTTCAACATCTCTCCCAGCTCATGGATCATGTTACTTCTCTCCTCTCCTCTCCTCTCCTCTCCTCTCCTCTCCTCTCCTCTCCTCTCCTCTCCTCTCCTCTCCTCTCCTCTCCTCGTCCTCCTGGTAGTCATATAATTTGTGCAAATGGAGAGGCAGAAACATCTAATCATGAGGATACATAATACATTCTATAAACGCTCACTCTTCCTATACACACAAAATAAAACACTCACACATTTCAGCTGACCTACAGCCATAAAACCGCCTCACAAATAGACAGTCATTCACACAAAGTAAACATTTATGTGTGCATACATCACCCATGGACTGAACATGTTTATCTGTGGTGCAACAGATATTTAATCTATGGTGTGGATACACTCAGTAATGCAAATACGCATAACACACAATGCACATACACACGTACTCACTCCCTGTAGCCTCATCAATAAGCCATATTACTGAGCAGGTCTTACGGGAAGCCACAGTAAATTAGTGTGTCAACAGTTATCATGGGCTGTACTGGCATGGAGCAGAGCTGAGACACACTACAGGGACACACACACAGCTATAGAGACACAGATCTGTGAAGATTTACACACATGCAGAGATGCACACTTGCACAGACACTCACCCACATAGATAAACGTGTGGCAGACACACACAAGTCCAAGATGAACATGCACACATGTGTTCACATTCAGGGAATATGTGTACTCTCTATATTCACCTGTATATTATATGTACACATCTCTCCTGGAAACTGTATGAGTACTGTCTCCTGTACTCCTGTGTGTTTTGTGTGTACTCCTGTGTGTTTTGTGTGTACATGTGTGCGTGATGTTTGTCTGTAGTACTACGTCCATGTGTATGTGTGTGTTTTTGTGTGGGTGCACAACTAAGTGGTGATAATCACAGTACAGCCTGTGGAGACTGCAGGGAGTTCACTCAGCTATTAGCAAGGACACGGAGGTGATAGAGAGAGACAAATATATGCACAACCGCATGCACACAAACAAGTGCAGACACTCACTGACACACAGACTCACACACAAAAGCAGTGTCCAGGGATCACAGTGGGCTGTCGGAGCTGAGCACAGTCTGTGAAAAATGTTTGCTCTCTTTCTAATAACTTAATTGTTCTCTCTACTATCGCTCTAACTATCTTTTAAACGGTTTCCTCTTTATTTCCGACTCTTACCCTTTCAGTACTTTCCCTTCCTGTTTTTTTTTTCTCTCTCTGCACGCCTCTTTCATCCTGTATCATTTTCTTCCCCTATGTCTGACTTTTTTTGATTTTCTGTTCTCTCCTACTAGATTTTTTCCCTCCGTTTCTTCCCTGTCTTTCTCTGTGTGGTTGTAAATAAGGATGTCCTCTCTGGATGTTTGACTCAGCTGGTAGCAGCAGCAGTTAGTAGCTTTGTGTTCCTCAGCGGTGAAATGAAATGCACTGATGTCAGATGACTTTGTAACTACTCGTCAGTTCTCATACTCACGCTCATGAGTTGTAATTGAAATGTTGCCATCAGTGCGGAGTAGGTGTGAAACTGAAAACAGGTTTTCTTTTTCAAATGCATTGCAGTTAAACCACAAACAAATACAGACTGCAAGAATCTTGGTTTCATAAGTTAAGCATTAATTATCTTTAAGTCTAGATGTTAAATTTAAACATCTGTCAGAGCGGTTGCTTGACACGTTTAGAAAATGAAATGGTGCCCTGTTTGAACAGACTTAGCTGAACAGTGATCATACAGTAAGACTACAAGATGAATGGCCATTATTCTCTATTATAAGGTTCTGTAAATTACTTTTCTATGACTTGTACTTGGAATTTACTTTGCTTGTATGGCAAGTTACAAATGAGTATAATTGTGTTTTTTAGACTGAACATTTTTTATTCAAAGCTGTCACTACTGGTGTTTTTGCACTGTACTTCCTAGAGATCATTTTCAGTGAGTGTGGCCACAATGTCAGGTCTTTTTGATGAAGCTGAAGTCTACATGTATTTTAAAAAAGACAATCTGTTTTTCAGACTGCCGAAAGCAATGAAACTATTTAACCACAGCCATCACCTCTGTGTTGACGGCGAGCAGAGATGTTGTGCTTTCAAAGGAGAGATGGTAGTCAGGATCAAGTTCTCTGCAAAAGCTATAAGCACAGATGGATGGGTTCTCTGCACCTCACCACTGAACTAACTCAGCTGTTTTTTTACACACTGGGAGACGCAGTTTGTTTCAGTGTATGACCTGAGCAGAGGGTGCTTAGAATGGCAAACAGCTAACAAACACAAAGCTCTCAAGAACTGGGTACAGCTTCAATTATTTAAGGTTTTTATGATCCTAGCAGAGCAAAAATCATTGTGTGCTTTGAAAATACACAGGCAAGTACAGCCAGGGCATCAGTGTGATCATAAAGATCTATTTTCCTTGTTCCTCTTAAGTTGACATTTTGTAGTTACGTGGTTTTGGTGTGACAGCTGAGTTGCCGTGTTTAGCACCATCAGTCACAGTCTGATAAGACAAGACAGCTACAGTGCCGAGAAAATGGGGAGAGAAGAGAAACCCCCCTTTCACCCCTCCCTTCACACCCGTCCTGCTCTCTCCCCCTTTCATCGCTTCATTGTTTTCTTCTTCCATTATTATTCTAACTTCAGAACAGTTCATGGGTCACCCCATTCTTCTCTATTTGAGGCATCAGCAATAGAATTTCAATAATTGGAACTAACTGTACTTTAGTGTAGCTCACACACACACACACACGGGTTTTCACAATCAACTACCTTCTAATTGCAGACAGTACAGTCATATGTATAGTGGCATTGTTAGAAAAACAAAAGACAGGCCTGTTTTTGGGCAAGTCACTCAACTGTAACTCTGGGAATACAGAGAAGAATGGGTCACTGGTCACCGCTATGCAGTACACAGACACACACACACACACACACACTTTCATGACAGGACGCAGAACATCTTCACATCCTTTTTCTGTCTAATGACATTATCAATAACAACAGCCTGAGGGGGACATGTGAGTGTGACTGTGTTTGAGGAGTGGATCCCTTGGGCTGCAGAAAGCACAAAAACAGTGGTTTTCTTTGCAGGGGAATTCTTTGTTGTATTTGATGACACAAACTCACAGGATTATCAGTAATGGCTTAATCATGAACACACACAACACAGACACTTACACACAAACACACAGACAGACAGACCGGTCCCCTGATCTTGATAAGATGATGGGTCAGGAAGCCTAACACTGATAAAGGGGCCTCTAACCCCTAAGAGGCCCGATTACATGGACTCTATCAGTGTGTGCGTGTCGTGTTACAACATTTGTGGCTTCTCTCTTTCTTTCTCAATTTTTCCTTCCTCCACTCATCTTCATTTTGCTTTCCTTCCCTCCAGTCTTGCACTCCACATCCTCCTTTCCCACGCATTCCACTTTCTTACAGGAGGCATACTTACTCTCAACCTTTCTTCCTTCCTTACTCCTGTCCCTCAGCGTCCTCTGTATGCTAATGTTGACTGTAAACACCTTGAAGTGATCTTGCTGATTCCCAGCTTTTAATGAAGGGAAACAATACTCAATTACACACAAGCAAGCACACAAGTGAGCTCAACCCATGGGCATGACAGAAATCAAGAAGGGAAACATTCAGGTACCCACAAACAGGCGGAGGACTCCCATTGTGCCTGCACTGCTCACAAGCTCATTTCCAAGCTTTTCTAAAGCTCATATACAGTACGGGTGACATTTCCATCTGCTATAAGGGACTGAAATGGAAAATATTTTGACCTTTATGTAACCATACTTATAGAATTGGAGGGATTGATGGTAGGAGTGAGACAGGGAATGGAAGGATGGTAGAACTGAAGAAATAGCTTTTCCATCGTATCTCAGCACAGAAATTTAAGAAAGGTGAAGCAAGCAGTACGGGGGGAAAGGAGATTGAGAGGGATACTGAATAAAGTGGTGTTAAAATAGAAAAAAGCACAGCATTGAAGAAACAAAACAAAAAACAAGGATCTTGTTGGTGGTGGCATGTTGCTACAAGTAGAAAATGAATTACAAACCAGGAAGCTGAGTGATACATCCATGACTCCAAAAGTCTGCACAGTGGTTTATGATCATATGAAACAGCTGTTTATGAATCGGGCAAGTTTTTAGGACAACAATCATTTTACACAATCACAAGGTAAACATTCAAACGCAGTGTGTGTCACAAAATAATCTACCAGGAATATGTCTTTGTATGTATTTGACTGTCTAACACAGGCTTTTGTTGGATGATGTTACATTGCGTTGCATCAAAAGCTGAGCCAGATTAGAGTTTTTGATGGACAACCACTGCATTTTTTTGCTATAGAAACAGAAGAAAATGAAATAGTCTGGGTGAATGAAGGAAGCAGGCATGGATTGTTGGATGTAGTGCTGTGATGATAATTTCCATGAATGAAAGTCCATATTGCTTCATTCATGGTGAGTCACCCTCTGGCAAACAGGAGTTTGGTTGGATTAAACATAAGCAGAAGTGGGGAGGAAATGCGAGCTGCAATTGCAGACACTGAAAATAACTCCTCCTACAATAACCAAAATTTTAAAATGACAAACTTGAGGATTACTACTTTGATGATGTGACTTAAGGTGGGAGTTACCAGGGAATAAATGTATAGTTGTAGTTACGCATCAATTTATAGGAAAGATGGAGAGACAGGGAACGAGGACCAGAAGCGGGGGGAGGGATATAATAATTGGAGTTACTTCCAGTGAAAATCCTATTTTTGCAGTCTGGCAGAGATAGAGGAACATGTGAATGGATGGAGGATTGAGGGAAAGGGAGGAATACACAGTTGCTTTCTGGAGAAAATCCTATTTTCTCTGTCTGGTTCAGAGGAAAGGACAGACGGATGGATGGATGACTGGATGACTGGATGACTGGATCTCTGGCTGGCAGGCTGGATGGCTAGATAGATGGGTGGCTGGATGAATGGATGGATTAAACTGTGACACTACAATGGCTGATGAATGCAGATAAAGTAAGTAAATGGAAGGCAGGAGTGTTGAAAGAGAAAATGGACGTGCAAAGGTAGCAAATTACTGGTTGGGTATGAATGGGTGGAAGAATGGGCTTCTGGATGGATGGATGAGTAGATGGATGAATGAGTGGTGGAGGGATGGAATTGCTTCCAGTAAAATCCTATTTCGTGCAGCTGGTAGACTTAGCACCTGGAGTCTTCAGATTACCATAATAATCTGCCATGAGGAAATAACCAGATTCTGGACTCAGGGTGTGTGTGTGTGTGTGTTACTCATGTTGTGGTGACCTAAATCTGTTTGCACAGTCACGTTTTGGGACTTGTCTTCCTTATGGGGACAAAAAGTAAGTCCCCAGGTTTTAAGTTTGGGTTTAGGTTAAGGTTAAAGTTAGGATTAGGATTGTGTGTGTCTTGTACCTGTGTGTGTATGTGAAACTTTTGGAGTGTGTATCAGTGCACGAGCGTGCATGTACAGGTCTGTTTGTGTGTCTTCATTCAGAACGTCTACCGTGCGTTTGTGTCTGTGCTGAGCAAGGAAAGATGAGAACGGGAAATGAGGGGTTGTTACTCTGGCCCACAAATTTGATTTGGAGCTGCCGCTTCAATGAAATGGTTGACCGCATCCACCCCCCCAACAGACACACACACTGATATTATTAGTTGCTAATTGATTGAAGAGCGTTGGCTGATAGACAGCGTCTGAGATGGGTGGAAGAGATGAGGGGGGTCAACAGCTGTTTCATTTCCCAGACCTACTAAAGTGTGTTAATAGAAACCAAACACACACACACAGTGATGCACACACACACACACACACACACACACAAATGCAAAAGTGTATAATGTTGTCATGTGGTACTGAATCGGCTTGATGACACGGAAAGAAGAAAACAGATACAGGCAGACACACACACACACTCTCTCTCTTATGGTCTTATAATGGCATCATACAAGCTTGACTGAGCAAATTAAAGAAGACACGTGCACTCTCTCTGAATGCACAAAAAAAAGAAACCCGCATGCGCAAATGCACACACACACCCGACCATGGGAGTGTAACATGCGCTGGTGTCAGGTCACCTTTACATTGCTAACTGAGGACATGAGTGATTGTGACTGATCATTAATCCATCAAGCTGAAATCTGGGTCAAAGACTCAAAGATCAGGAAACACTGCTGAGAGGCCACGGGCACCAATGATTGACGAACAATAAAAACATACATGAAAACACTATTGTTGTTTTGAAATCATGTTTATTTTTTGATTCATGAGTACAAAGGTTGAAAAAACTCATTATTTAGAATTAGAATCAGTTTTACTGGACAAGGAATTTAACTCTGGTTCCCACTGGCTTTCTACTGTACTTACACAGTACACAGTGCCAGTAACAATGCACAGAGAGATACACATGGACATACATCAAAAACTTGTGTATCCATAAGAGCAGGAATGAAATAAATAAATAAATAAATATGATAATAATAATAACAGATTTTCTCATCTAATTTCGAGTGGGTATGTTGTTTGAGTGTGTTTGTGTTATGGAAAAGAACAACAATATATCAAAGTCTGTTCCTAAATGGCCAATAAGCCATGAAGCCACATGCTATACATCTCCCTCTTCCTGCCCTCACTCTCAAACACACAAACATATATACACACACACGTGAATACATATGTCATCTCTCTAATGACTCCTTCTCCTTCCTCCTCATCATTATTCCTTATATTTCTCTTCTTTTTTCATCATCTCTATTTTTCACTCGGTTTCCCTCCTTTACCACTTCTTCTCCACTATAGACTTCATTTCCCTGCTTTACCTCCTCCCCCTTATTTCACTCTTCCCCTTCACCCTCTGCCCCTCTCTCTGATATAAAGTCCTAACATCTTTTATCCTCTCTCACTCTCTAATTTGTCTTCTATGAAGAGCTCAGAAGACAGAGAGGGACATAAAGGCTTAAAAAAGCATAATACTAGAAACCTGTGGAGCCAGTGTGTGTGTGTGTGTGTTTGTGTGTGTGTGTGTGTGTGTGTGTGTCTCTTTGATGTCTTTGTGTTTAACCACTGATTCTGGTCTCCATGTGACCATGTTCATGTTTGTGCATGAGTGTGTGTGCATTCACTGGTGTACATATCAGTATTTTATGATTCCTATTGTGAGTTACCCTGCAGCTCTGTCTGGGGCTCTCTCATTCACTCTGTGTGAGGCAGCCCCAGATGCAGCCCGTTGCAAAAATGTATGGATGCTACTTGTTATTTGAGAGGGGGAAGTAAACTAGATATACAATGCAAAACCAATTATTTAGCCCTCATCCTTGATTCTTCGAAGTTCTCTCTCTCTCTCTCTCTCTCTCACATTCGATTCTTTCTGTTTCCCATAACTCAATCTTTTATGTTTTCTTATTTTCCATCTGCCTCTCTTGTCTTTATAGCTTTTCTCTCTTTATAGCCTTAGAACAAGGCACAGGGTGAAATACAAAGGAATTAATGAAGCATTTCTCTCTCTCTCAACACACACACACACACACACACACACACACACACACACACACACACACACACACACACACACACACACACACACAGCTTCTCAATTTACAGCTCCATCTTTTTAGGGTTCTTCTCTCACTCCAGTGTTATATGGTGCTGTAATAAACAGACAAAAGACAAATGGTCAGTGAAGAATTGCTTCTACAAGGGGCGTTTAGTAGTCACTTCAGTCATTCAGCTGGTCAGTTAGCTAGTCAATAAGTCAACTGTATAGTTAGTGTCCAAACCAGGTGGCCAGAGAGTCAGTACTGTAATTCAGTCCAGTGAAGGTGGACAGAAAGGAATTTTCCAGAAAAACTAAATGCTGCTATACTTTCAGGAGCTTCCCCAAAGAAAAAAAAATCTGATCATTTTGTAACTTTTAAGACTCTGTGGAGAAGGAGACACACTCCTAGTGTGTTGCTTGGTGTGACCACCCACCCCCCGCCACTGCTGCTCACTGCATCAAGACTAATGGGTTTTGACTCTTGAGTACACATACACACACACATGCATGCTATTGCAGTGAGAAAACACTAAAACATTTGGTCTATCTATCAGTCTCAACAATCTGTGACCCTATTACCGTTACATTTGGGTGAGCACTGGTGCAATCACAGCAATGAATCCAAGAGCCTGAACTTAAGTAAAGAGTAAAGCCATTTATCCATCCATCCTTCCATTTTGCCAAATGTCTGAGTCAAGTTTGCAAAGGCAATATGGGAAGCAAAACATCCCTGTATTTTCTTCACCACCTGCTTCTGTCCTTCTGACCCTTGTTGGCATGTTGGGAAATGAAGTCCAGCTTTTATAGCCTTGCCGCTGGTTGTGCTGCTAAGCCTCCAAAACAGAGTTTGCTGAGCTCCTCTTCCTCCAGTGAACAATATCACCTTTCTACTGAAATGCACATTTGATATAGCTCATAGGTGTGAAGTAAGATAAATTTGTATTTTTACCGCGGCAGTAAAGATGGATGAAGAATGGAACAGAAACAAAAACAACACAACCACAAGAACAGCGTACAAAATAGGCAGTAATGTGCAAGTGGAAGCATGAGTATGGATTACTGTATATTTGTTTAACTTAAGTGTTGCTTGCAGGGGAAATTAACAGCCTTGATTGCGCACTCAGACAGTCTATGAGTGAAGGAGAGGCTCAGAACCAAGATCGGATTTGTGGTAAAGCTCCCTCTTCAGCAACACAGTCCAAAACAACAGTCACATTACAGCACCTAACAGACGAATTAACCATCTTACCGTCACTTCTGAATAAACCCTACTGATACCTGAATTCCCCTATTCACCATTCACATCAACAGAAAGGCTGCAACTGTTACAGGCACTGTTGAGTCAGAGAAAGAGGAATCTCACCAATGACAAGTCATGATGAAATGTGTGTGCGTGCTAGAGAGTTTTATATTTCATACACATCAGTGTGTATGTCATATTCAGAAAGGCCTCTTCCACATGCTGAGAAGCAGAAACACGCCCTTGCTCCCCGCCTTAGCTAATCAGGTCCCTGCCCCATGTAAGAGCCTCGCCCTGCATCCCAGTAACTTCTAATCTTCCTTCCGCATGCAACTGAAACAAACCCCTCAGAAATGAGGGCGCAATAATGACTGGGTAGGAGCCTCAGAATGTATACCAAGAGTCTATCCCCAAAACAGGGTGTGGACTCTCAGCTCTGCCCCTGTCAACACTCTCCCAAACAGTCACAAAGTCCTCATTTGGAGCAGGTGTGTCAACTTGCTCTATAAGCCTATGCAGCTCCATCACAGGAAAACTGTTCCTCCATCACAGTAACTTTTGGAAAATGGTCAGCAGTCGTGTATATGATGAAATACATGTTTAAAAGGTTTAGAATAAGTTTAAAAAATATCTTGTATCACATAATTTGAGAGATCAGCAGTTTGCATGGTAATGTATTCTTCATCTATTGAGTGGGATGTTGTGATGTCAACAACAGTGTTTAAACCACTTTTTAAAGGACGCCATCAAGAAGGGTAGAGTTTACATCTGACAAGGTTAAGAATCACCATCAATATCCATTATTGTTCCCATAGGTTTAGGATAGTTCACTAGAAGAAACTCCAGCACACACTAAGGCAAACTGATTAAAGCTAAAGTTTCATAGCAGTATTTTATATTCTATTCAGTATTTTATATTATATTCTGTGAATATTTGAATTTTAGATAATTTATGTGTCCACTCCACTGTGAGCCAAGGTAACGAAATTTCGTTTAATATGTGCTCCGATGGTGTGTTTGTTGAATGACAATAAAGCAAGTCTAAATCTAAATAAATGTATTTTTATCATCATGTTGTCTTGATGTTTTGTCAGCACTGTTTACTGACTCAGTAAAATTTACCATCAGTGCTGCACACTTAACCCAGGTGAAGTGAAAAGTATTTAACGTAACCGAATTGATTTGAACGGATTTGAATTTAAATTAATTTAAATGAAATGACTGAATTGGGAGCAAGGGGGAAACAAGCCCTCCACAGGTGATGAAGAGCCAGTGTGTGTGTGTGTGCGTGTGTGTGTGTGTGTGTGTGTGTGTGTCATTTAATGTACTGTTAGGCTAATTTCCCCAACAGCCTCCTGCAGAGACACATTGTTTCATTTCAATATCAAACGGCTGTGAAGGAAAGCTTTTTAAATGGCACACTAATTGTTGTAATGGTCTGTTCTTCTGCGCCTCTCCTGCACTCATGCTCTCTCTCTCTCTCTCTCCACTCCCCAATTACAACCTCTCTCTTCTCCTTTCACACTGTATTATAATGACCTGCTCCAATCTTTCTTTCTTTCTCTTGTTCCACGCACACATGAGCACAGACTTGTGAGTGACAGTTTAATGAGAAGTGCTTTTCCATTAAACAGACAAAAGGAGAGAATGCATCAATTAACACCCACTTACAAACAACACACACACACATGCACACATTTCTGTCTAGATTGGTAAGATTTTATGGCTCAGACATACAAACAGACAGAGCAAAGACCGATGTATATTTGCGTCAATTAAATCAGTCACAAGTAACTGTAAGTTATGTGGATGAATGAATCTCTATTTCTGTCACTCCCTTTTTGAAATGCACACAGTTGGTATAGAAAGAAAATGGCTGTAATTCTTTTTGTCCTTTTGTTTCTTTGCACACTTAACAAATACATGCACACTATAGGAAATGTGCTAAAAGTCAACATTCATGAAGATACCGTAAATCAACAGCTGGGTTAATTAAGACGTCCAATAAATATTTCTCAAAGCAAAGCCAAAAAAATATGAATGAAAAAAAAAACATAAATTTATGTATTTCTCCTTAAATATTGCAATATAGCTGTCATTTATCTTTACCTTTGTTTATTTTGTTCTGGAATCAGAAGAAACACATACCTTTCCACATTTACTCTGTGGTCATTGTGTTTATTTCTGGAACACAGTTCAATGAATTGCCAGGCAACAACAGGCCAGCAGCAACATGAGTTACCATACTTCTCTACCTGTAGTTTTGTAAACCAGTGGTGTACGTATGTATGTGTGTGAGTGTCATTAATACAGTGTTTGGTTTTTGTCGAAACTGTGTAAAACAGCTGTTGATTCAACTCTGTAATGATTTTGGAGGCAGTACCACAGACCACATCCTCACATACATCCAATGATCATACAGGTCCTGTTCAGACCTGGCATTACAGTAACATGCGTCTCCGTATGTGTCTCAAGGCACCACTTGAGATCAGATCCCAGAACACGCACATCAATTAAGTTTGCAAAGACCAAACGCTTTGTTGTTTTCAACTGGTGGGAGGCACTTCCTCTGTATCATCCACCCGGAAGTAAGAAGAACAAAGCAAAACGCAAATTATTCCTTGGCGTGTTCCAGGCAAACCAAATCGCCCAAGATGTTTCACACACTCTTAACATATTGACCTGTGATTGGATCTCAAATGTGTAATCACACCTGTACTTAGAGCTGTCCACTTGTGATCAGATCACCAGAGACACATGTTAATTCCAGGTCTGAATTGGGGCCCACTTGAATTGAACGCCTCTTTAAAACAGTTTCAACAAACACAAACAGAACAATAGCCCCTTCATGAAGCAGGATCTATTCTAGGACTGCACTGGTTTTAGCCACTTGTTCCTAATAAACTGACAACTGACTGTGAGTCATCCTTTGATGGATTCATCATTATGAGCACATTCTGCAGAGCCAATTGGTTGAAACCCCCGGCACTCAATTTTAAATTGGTATGTTACCAAAAGTGTCAGTCTGAGGAAAAGATGACACACCAGGGCAGGAACCGGAGATGTTACTGACACATGGCAGATGTGCCAGACCGCTGGACCCACAGGATGCCACAAATGATGCAGCCACTAAAGGTTTAAGGTTTTTGGAAAAGCTATATGTTGCCAAGTTTGTGTGTATTCATTGAGTGTGCATGCATATGTGGTGAGTATACAGACAAGTGGAGGCAGAGAGAAAGAAGCAGAAAAGAAAGCAGGAGTATTAAGAGGCAGTTCAAAAGAGCACAAGACAGAAGAAAAGTTTTCGCTCAGTTTCAAAGATCATTTGCCTCTCCCTCAGAGAAACTGTGTTCACATACATCCACAGGCATACACACAGATCCAGGACGCAGGAGAGAGATGATTGGACTGCCCCCATAGTTTATATCTCAATAAATGAATATAAACAAACAAATGAGCAGCGGAGATCTTTGCTCATGGACTCAGTGTTCCTTCTAGCTTTTCATCTAAGAAGGAGGGAGAAATGGTAAGGAGAGAGAGAGAGAGTCCATAAGAGAAATAGAAGGAAGAAGAAACTGGATTATAAAAACAAGAAATCATATAAAAACAAGAAATCACCAAACACACGAACACACCATACACAAAGCAGCAGAAACAAAGCTAAAACACTGAGAAAAAGCAGGAGGATGAAATGAATCAAACAAGAAGCAGATGAGAGAAAAGAAATGATTAAAGGACACATTCATACTTTTCTTTTAAAGTTTATCTTAATACAAAACCTCGCATGCCCAGTGTACAGAGCCCTGTGCCCAGTGTACAAAGAGTTACTGATCACGTTTAATCAAGTCAAGTGGGTAGCTCGTTGTGCTGCTATCCCTCCACCGCGGCTCGATGAGAAAACCCAACAAATTGGATGATAAGGTCTGTTAATATAATGTTCTCGCAGCAAGCTTCAGGCATTGTGCTGGATCCTCTCTGTGCTGATGGTAGCCTTGTTGACAAACCAAAATAATAATAAGAAAAACAATGAGAATAATGAGAATGACGAGACTGATGAGAATGGTACTCATAAATCAAGAAACACTGTTTTGTTTTGTTTTTTCTAATTCCTCATTTGTCCTCTCCCTTGCCTGCATTTTCAGCGAATCTCACATCTTCTGTCTGTAAACCTTTCCGTGTTCAACC
Organism: Toxotes lorentzi; assembly: GCA_037833715.1. Classification (NCBI taxonomy): domain Eukaryota; kingdom Metazoa; phylum Chordata; class Actinopteri; family Toxotidae; genus Toxotes; species Toxotes lorentzi. The sequence continues at coordinate 17,727,876 of JBBMJY010000007.1, read as the reverse complement.
TCCTCTCTCAGTGTACATGTCTGCATCAAAAGCAACTAATTCCCCTATAATCAGCTTAATGCAACAGACACACACACAACCACGGGAGGTAGAAGCAATTTCTATGACTATAACACATCAAAGTGTAAAACAAAAGTGAACGTACCAACAATCAGCTATATTTAGCTGAATCTGTTCACACATATGTAAATACACACACACACACACACACACACACACACACACACACACACACACACACACACACACACACACAGATATTCGATCCCACTTGTTACATCCTACATCTACATCACAGGTTACATCTACGAGAAGCTTAATCTGCACAACGCTTAATTCATTTTTAAAATGCTGTTCAAATAACAAAACTGGGCATCATTCACAAACATCTGGCAGAGAGAGACACAGCCTGAGCGTCAGCCTGTAAAACCTCTGCTCGGTTCCCTCCTTCTCTAAGTGATCACCTACACTGTGCCTCCATACAGCCAAAGACAGAATTTACTTGTTCTCATTCTATGCCTGTTGTGCGGACGCAAAAGTAGTGTGAAATACTGATTTAATAGCAGCTCATAAATATTACATGCTAACTAAAAGTAATTCCCAAGCTGCTGTGCTGCTGTGGTAAAATCAGTATGTTGTGATCGCAACGATGATCAAAGAAAATGTCAGAAGAGACAGTTCAAACACCCAGCTGACGTTTTGAATGGTATCCACTCTGGAGACCATTTTTAGAAAAGCTCAGCTTTTCAGGTGAGAAAACAATCATCATGTGCATGTGCTCACAGAGACAGCATCAACATTAATGGCAGCAGAACAATTTCCCACCACTTAAGAAGCACTATCAGTCTAAAAGAGTAGAAATATTCTGTATGTCCTAAGAATAAAAACTGCCATTTAGACTCTTAGTTTTTCTCCTGACACATCACGTGATCTGAGGTGTCAGTAAGACATCTTGGATCCACGTGAGAATTAGACATATTGACACAAAGACCCCAAAACCCAAAGCAATAGAACAGGATCCTACCCAGACCCTGAATATAATTTGGATTTGGCCTGACTCAGGTCCCAGGTCTGGTTCCTAGCAACCAAGCGGACGCATGACGACCTCTACCTTATACCTTATTATCCACTGTGTCATCAGTTCAACTCGTAGCACACTGACTTATAAATGTAATGTTTGTGTGTGTGTGTGTGTGTATTCGCATATGTGTGTGTGCTGGAGGAGAACACTACTGTGAAGGTTCTTTCATTAAGCCACTTCACAGAACAGCCGGTCCATGTTGGTGGATGGACTGTGTAACTGAGAAGGAAAGAATGAGGCTGTGTGTGTGTGTGTGTGTGTGTGTGTGTCAGAGGGTGAAAGACTCAAAGACAGCATTCAGACTTTCAGACACTTCAGTGTTCTTTTGTGAGTGTGTGTTGAGAGGAAGCGAGATAAGAGGCGCCACTAAAAGCTTCCTTACTCTCACACCCTCTGTTGTTTGTTTGTTAAACGGGGTCAATTTTTTTTGTGTGTGTGTTTGTGGTGTCGGACTTCGTGTGTGCATGAGTGTATGACATCCTGAAGGAGAGTGGGAAAAGAGGGACGGAGCGAGGAGAGTGATGGAGAGCGGAGGTGTAGAAGTCACTTGGGTGTCAAAATGACAGAAGGGAGGAAGAGAGGAGAGAGACAGAAAGAGCAGCAGATGAAAAAAAGGATGAGCAAAGGTCAAGTATTTGAAAGAAGAAGGAAGTGTGTGTGACAAACAATCCCTGATCTCTCTCTTTATTTCCCAGCTTCTCTAAGAAACAGTTTGTTTTTTTTTTTCTCTGACATGTTGACTGGTGGAACTGTCCCTGCTTGTCCAGCCCTCTGACCCAACCTTTTTTATATGACTTGGAAAGAAAAGCAACACAGACAGACAGGCACGCACACTGACACACACTACCACAACCAGCTGAACGAGGCTTCGGTATGAAGTAGCTTAGTGGCACAGCCAATCATTTACTGTTGAGCTTCACTTATAAGACGAATTGAAAAGGAAAAGACAGAAAATGTACAATCTAGCCAATATACTTTTGCAGTTCTCAATGTATTTTTACAGAAAATTACAAGTAAACATCTGAGATTGGCTGTTGAAAACATTAAACAATAACAGTTATCCACAGATCCTGCTTTAATACTAGGTGCTATTTGTTCTGGCAGAAGCAGACCATGGCAGAACTTTACAGCTGCAGCTGCTAGTTTAATGTCTGAAATAACTGATGTTTTATGTTTTGGCTTCTTTCAAAGTGTGTTTACAGAGTTTGGCAGAAAACTGAACAGATAGGCAATGGGGTCAATAAAAGAACACTTTTCATTCAACTGCTTTTTTTTCCTTCCAACACACACACACACACACACACACACACACACACACACACACACACACACACACACACACACACACACACACACTTAAGAGCACAGTTAAATTGCTATTTTCAGCAATGTTGGACTGACTGAAACACTGCAAACAGTTTGAGTACTTTTTTTTGTACTGTCCAACTGTCCAAATGACTTTTATTGACTTCCATTATCACTGTTGAAGAAAACAGAAGTGCACCTCACATTTCTGGGCCCATTTTGTTTTTGGTTCTTGAATCCAGAAACAGCTGAAAGGATGTTTGAAGCAGATATTTACAGACCACAGTGCAATGTGATGACAAAACGTATCATATTTTTAAAAAAGGGGGGCAGATCTTACTGTTTCTCCACAGGAAATTTACCATCAGCATTGAATTTGTTTGCGTCTGAAGCCATAGAACCACAGTGAACTGACAAGGAATCAAAGATGTGCTCAGGCATTTCTCATATGACACTGTGGGAAATGCAGGAAATCGCATGGTGCATAAGTTGAAACTGCAAGTTAAGGGAAACTAAGAACAACAAGAAGGTAAATTTCAACATTTCAACTGGCAGAGTGCCACAGTGACAGATTTAAAGGCTATTTCGTAATACTTGACCCATATTTTTAGATTTAATATCACTTGTTTCCTCTTTTGCCTCCAAACTCTATTTAGTGCATCCAGGACAGGAAAAAAAGGAAAGAAATAAAAACATGTACCTCAAGCTTCACTGCAACCAAGTGCTGGTTTCTGCATTGACCTCTGTATGATTGTAGTGGATGTTGCTGTTGTTGTTATACTGTGTTATTTTACACCTGATAATTGGTGTTCAACCCAAAACACACAAAATCCATTAAAGGGATAATACAGCATTTTACTGCTGCACTTCCATAGAGTGAGGGTCCTTTGTACAAGACCTTCCGTCTCTTGTAAAGACTCTAAAAAACTAGATACTAAAATCCCCATATTGTCAGTCAGTAGTTGTGTCCACACCTGCAGTCTGTAACACTGAATTTCTCTTTCAGTTTGTCGTCTCCAAGCCAAGGTTAATATTCTCAGACACGATGAAGCTCCTCCAGAGCTTTTTTACAAAGGCTGATTAGTGTAAACAGTCATTTCTAATGGACTATTACTGTTTGTCTGAAACTGGTGGTCTGGTTGAAATCAACACAAACACATTTACTAGTAAATTCAATGTTACATTTGGATAAATAATCGATAATAATTACCAGATTGATTACTGAGTTTGAGCACAAGCAGGGAACTGTCATATAAGCTTCATTAGAAGAACCATCACACAAAGGGAAAAACAAACAAAATTACACAATTGTTTGTTTGTTTTGTGTGTGTGTGTGTGTGCATATGAGTACACTACAGGCATCATCTTCCTGTTACCCAGCTTGTTAAGGTTAAAATGTCAAAATAATTTAAAATCTAAATCACCATTAGGATTTAGCCAAAGTAAATGAATGCTTACTGTAAACTGGATCTCAGTGTAGAGCAGAAACAGCTGACAGAGATTAAGAGTAGCTAGAGAAGAATGGCTCATTACTGTGTTTGTGTGTGTGTTTATGATTATTATTCATGTGGAGTTGCTATGATACAACCAAGCCAGCTGGGGAGCAAGAGCTGAGCTCAACCTTTGTTGCCCTTCCTCATTTATTAAACACACACAGAAATACACGCAGGCAAGACCCTAAACACACAAGCACACACAAATCAGAGAAGTCAGTAATCTACCCGAGCCACGCAAACACAAACACACAACCTCTCGCACCCTAGCTCAAGTTAACATTCAGTTTATAGTAGCAGGTTTAGTAAGTGGCTTCCTCTCTGCCTACGCAGAGCTCACGGTGGCTGAGAGCATCTGAAACACTGGTACACAATGTAAAGTAATGCCAACTACAAAACAACACAGCAAGGAATGCATATGTGATCATTTATTTCTTACAACACATTCCTTTACTGACCTGCAGATGTTTGTATCACAGCTGGCCAATTAAAACAGAGCAACCAGCACATACTAATACACTGATTAACAACTTGTTCCCAGCGTGTGCAACGTTACCTGATATTTATATAACATAGGTCATATAGAGTTCAATCACAGAATGACACCTTATCGATTTCCTGTAGGGAGAACACAGACTACAGAAATGCTCAAAGAAAAAGAGAGTGACACACAGGCATGGTTGCTTTTGAAAGATCTGGATGTTAATATCACACAAAATAGGAAAACACACACATACAGAGCTGAGCCATGTGTCTCTGTGGTGAATTACACCTGTGCTGTTTGGTTCATGGCAACCTGTTTGTTTCTGCATGATATCACAATTCAGTGATAACTGTGACCCTTATTTTAGACTTTACCATAGTGGATTTTTTTTACCACAATTCATCCTTTGGATTTCTAAAAATCTTCATTGGACAAGGATATTGGAGTCCTGTGACTGAGGTAATGTGTACCTGTAATGTGAGAATGCCCAAAGTTAGACTAATGGCTTTAACATATGCAAGTGACGGTTCCTTCTAAAACAATCTACATGAGTGTTTTCTGACCTGCCTCCATAGGTAAGTTTGCAGAGCAGTAAGTTAGGAGAAAATATGAGAACATCGCATGAGGAGGGACACAGGATGCAAACCAAGCTGTCTTTTTGAGGTGATATAACAATGCCACACTCATTTTTGCAAGTGAGTGAGAAAAATCCTTACTCCAACAGTCACAACCAGCCACTTGTCAGGATAATGTAAACATGGAAAGTTGAAGTCATTTAAGTGAGGACCCTTATAAGCGGAATAAAGACTTTTGTATGTGTAATGTATGTATGTGGGAAAATAATGAGGCTGGTTGGAAGTAACATGTATCCATGTTTGTATGTGAGGAAAAGATAAGGTTATTCTGGTCAATATGCTGATAAGTACAACATGGAGCAATCAATGCTGTGCATGTATATGTGTTTGTGTGTATTTTTTTGATGTAGTCATCTGCATATTTACATGTGCCATAATGTAAGTGTAAATACACAACCCTGTCCCCCAGAAGTTATGTTTCTATACTAAACTAAACTGCAACAGCAAATATGTTTTATTGGAAATGTTGCTGCTGGCTGGATTAAGTTCAGAGGCAACATAAGTTTTGAATGAACGAAGAGCTACATTCATCAGTGGCAGTCACCAGGAGGTGGTGCACGACTGTCATACCAGAGACTTGATCCGTACCCAGAGTCTTGTCCGATGTCAGGTTTAGGCAACAAAAACACTTTGGTTAAGGTTTGGGAAAGACTGTGGATTTGGTTAAATATTAATACACACGTTGTGTCTGAAAACCAAACCACAGTCTTTCTCTAGATTTAACTAAGTGCTGTGAGAGAAACAAACAAAAAAGTTGAATAATGCTTCAGTCACTAAGAATAAATACTGCTCTGCAAGATTGGATATTTTGGTGGAAAACAAATACGTAAACATATGTATGGAAATGAATGTCACTTTGGGTCAGTGGCAGTTACTAATCAAACTGTTGTTTGTCCTGCTGTCTACAGACTGTAATGTGCTGAGTATTTCTATCACACAGACTTTGCCATCACCCACTTCACATTTAATTTCAGACAAATGGATTATGTATATCTGATGGGAATATGATGGTTTATATTACAGCTATAGGAAACTTAAAATCATGAATCTGTAACTGAAACGATCTTAATTGTGTTGTTTTTTTAATCATGTTAAAAAAAGTCTCTAATCTATTACCTAAGATCTGAATTCAGGCCCTTCCCCACAGGCAACACCTGCTTTGAAAGTCTCTCACAGAATTCTAATATAACATAACTTTAATAACTTTAGAGGTTAGAAATACAAGCTCTGTACTAGAGTACAAACACACATTCAGACATGGACACAGAGCTGAGCGAAAGCAAAACAACAGAGACAGACCCTCCACAGGTGATGACGACTGTCTTGGGAGCAGCACAGGGTTCAGTAAAGAGTAACAGTCCATGACCTGTCTGGACAAACACCCAGACACACACACACACACACACACACACACACACACACACACACACACACACACACACACACACACACACACAC
>JBBMJY010000007.1:17686814-17714193 GCA_037833715.1 Toxotes lorentzi | reverse complement strand
TTCTCTGCTATGCAAGACTTTCCAGCGTTTACCTGCCTGTCTTCCCGGTACCGACCCTGCCTGAGTACGACCTGCCTTTTTTTCCTGAACCCCGGTAAATTACCTCTGCCTTCTGTTTTGACCACAAGCTCAGCCTGTCTCTCTCTGGACTGTTGTTCTGATTCTGCCTGCCTCGACCAAGCCCCCTGCTCAGCCCGTGAACTGTTTCGTGTGCCAGTTAATAAAACTTTTAACGGATCATCAGTTCATTGCCTGTTTTGTACTGCACTTGGGTTCATACTATACCTGTCACACATGGAGTATCAGTAAACTGTAGTTTAAATACATGTGTATCCAACCATTGTGGCAAAACCTCCACCAAGAAGACAAAGGAACACTGATTAACTCAGATGACTGAAATACACAAATCAGGTGAAACCTCAAAAAATGTAACGTCTAACATGTTTCTGATCTCTGCTGGAAGTGTCTGTGTACAGCTAAGAAAGATGGCGATGAAAAGACCCGAATAAAGCAGTCCTCAGCTAACGTATGTTCATAAAGGTAAACCTGCTTTAAAAAAAAAGGGGGGGGGGGGGGGGTGATAGACCAAATGAAGTGCCACTTTCAGAACTGGAATCAAATTAAATCCACAGTGTGATTTATTCTTGCTTGTTGTGTGAATTTCTTAATAAAACTAATAAAAGCAGGGGAGATGATAGATTGGTGGAATAACTGCATAATACAGAGAAACACAAGCAAGTGTGCAATATCCTTCTCTCACCACTTATCTTCATCTTTCATTCTCCTGTCATGTTTGAGCTCTCTGTCCTTGTGTGCCCCCACTGAAAAAATCCCTCTCCCTTTCCCTCCTTCAGCCCTCATCTCTTTCTCTTCTTTCCTTTTTCTAAACTCTCCCTTCGAGTCTCTTGAGTGTTTTTTTTGTGGTGGAATGTTTGGACAGAATCATTCCTCCTCTCTCACACATACTTATCCATTTCAGATTTTTTTTTGTTTTCCTCCAGTATCTTGTCTCGCAACAAAACATGACATGGCTGATAGCCTGTCGTTCCTTTCCTAACTGCCCTGAACTGAAATTAACTCAGTGGCTCAACAATCTGTACATATAGAGCAGGAAAGAGAGAGAAAAAAAGAAAGAGAGAAAGAGAGAGAGAGAGAGAGAGAACAGGGAACAGAGATTTTATGAGTTTTTTGTGTTCACTGGAAATCACTCGCTTGGGATTAGAAGTTAAACAGGCATATATTTGTGTATGTAAGTTTATACCCTCTCTCTCTTTCACTGTCCCTTGTTCAGCTTCCTTCCCTCAAGCGATTTGAACACAAATCCGCAACTACAGAGTCTATTAGTTCAGACAGGGATCGTGTAAAGAGGGAGATGTATTTTTGGAAGATTATAATTGCTCATGTCATGCTGGTCCCATCCCTGTGACTGACTGTAACTGTGTGTGATTTGTGTGTGTGTGTGTGTGTGTGTGTTTATAGGCTGAAAGTGCCCCATGGCTTTATGAAAAATTGTGTGTGTGTGTCTGGAAGAGAGTGTGAGAGAGAGAAAGACAGAGAGAGACACAGTGGTGACCCTTACAGTGGAGCTTTAAACTTTGTTAATCAGAAAAAGTACTTTTCCCCCTCCTGTAGTTTTTCTATTCATCCATATCGCTACGAGTTTGTTTAGATGTCCTGAATTAAGGCTCTCAGCTTCCATAAATGCTGTCTGTACACAGTCTGGGAGTAAACATCACCTCAGAAGCTAAACTCAGGGCAAAAAGCACCATTAAATTACTTTTGAAGATCTCTTCAGTACTGTCTCTTTTCAAACACACAGATAAGGCTGGTGAACCCGTGTGTGAGCATTTATGGTGGTTACACAACGAGTCTGGCAGTCTACAACAACCCAAACACTTGTTTCAGACGTGTTCATGTAATTTAAAGGAGATTGTCCTGTAAAAAAACAAGCCCACAGGTCGTCTGTGTCAGCTGCTTATTAGGACCCACAGTTGTGTTTTATTGTTAGATGACCTCAAGCGGCTGCAGTAACTATGAGTTATGGGAGCAAAAGAGGAAGTCAGGTGATGTAGTATAAAGAGTAAGTAGTAGTATAAAGGGGTGGATTGATGGGTCAACAAAACACAGGACTTTCACAGAGGCGATCCACTGTTTGTTTCCAGTGTGAAACCAATGACGATTCTACAACCTTTTCTGCCTGTTTATTGTAACCATGACTACTAAGGTGCTCTAACCTTAAGGAAGTACTTATTTCAACAAAACCACCACATCATGATCTTTTCCTTAACCTAACCAAGAAGTTTTTGCGCCTAAATCTAACAAACAGTGACTGTTTCACAACCTTAACCACATGTTTATTATTGTTATCATAATGACAGAGGTCCAATACTCCTGCTGTAGGTACGCGCCTCTGGGTTTTATCTGAGGTGGGACGAGCGACCTATGTGGTCACTGAAGTAGTATATTAAATGTAAGGTAATGAAAATGACAGTTTAGCATTAGAGACTGACAATCATTAACATGAAACAGGGAAAAAAATTGGAATTCAAGCTGGTAATTTGCTGCATTTTAATGTTCTTTTTTTCTTCATGTATTTGTGGGGTTTATTGCAGAGTTGACAGTAAAGAGAGGACACAAAACAAGAGGAGAGAGAGAGAGGGAGAGACAGGGAACAACATTATATAAAGGTTCCTGTCTGGGCTTGAACTTTTATGGCTGGCACCTTAAACCCCAAGGCCACCATGAGTCCCAAGGGACCTGCATGTTCGACAAAAATCTGCAGAATTGGGACCCTTGTACCAATTTAAATTGGACCTGAAGGGTGGATTATAAAGTGTGGAATCAGGTTAAATCTGCTCTGCCTTTTTGAAATGTCACTTTTACAGAAAAGCTGCACAGTGTTTTGGGTGCTGTTTATCCAGCGAGGAATAAATGTGAGTATTTTTCCAATAGGTGCATTTCTCCCACTCACACAGAAGCATGTGGTCCTTCCACTGTATTTAAAATAAAAGATGATGAGGTTTGAGGTTTTTATTATTTTTTGCATTTTATTGTAGCGTTTCATTATAATGTTCTTTATTTTTGACTGTAATTGTCATCTCTCTGTAAAGCACTTTGGTCCACATTTGTTGTTTAAACATGCTCGATGAATAAATAAATAAATTGACTTGTGTAATTAGTGAGGCTGGTCATTTCTGTATGATTTGCTTTTCTTTCCAGCTTATTCTGTAGTAATTATTTTTAGAAAACTAAATATTATTCACAAAAATAGACCAAATTGTGAGATAAAACAATGCTGTCAAAGCTGCTGAGTGACAGCTTCGTAATTCCACATTTTCTTTCTAATTGAAAGTTCATGTTAGTTTGTGAGCAGAATTTGTGTCTTGACCACAGAGTCAGACTCCACCAGAAACTTTCAGTGAGTTATTAGCATTCAGGGAAAATTAGGCCATTTTAAACAAAATAAATAAATTAATTAAAAAAAATTGAAATGAATAATTTGAAGGCAGAAAACACCATATTCCCAAAAATTTCAGTTTAGACTAACTTACATGACAAGGTCAGGAAAAAGTTTAGAGAGATGTATGAGTGAAAAGAAAGTGTGATGGGAAAATGGAAATAAAAACAGGCAGGAGAATCACATTAATGATAAGATGGGTGTTTTGTCTGTAACTTTGCTTTGGCAAAAAGGAAGAAGATGAAAGAAAAGCAGACAACTACTGAGATGAATGAAGCAACTTCATTTCCTGTTTGGAGAAAAGCAGCAGTAATCCTGTCTTCTCTCACTTTGTCTCTCTGTCTCTGAGAGTTTCTCCTTTCATTAGTCTCTCCTGCCAAACTAAATGCTGAAGCAGTGCAGGATTATTACCAGTCGCGACAGTGTAGCTGGTATTGTTTTCACCTTGTGAGTCTGCAGGAGTGTGTGTGTGTCTGTGTGTGTCATTGTGGAAAGATGTGGTTCTGTAGACACCTACTGTAGTGGGAACGACCACAGGGGTGGTTTTGAGTAATTTGGCAGATGTTTAGTTGTCTGTCTGTGACAAATTATGTCACCACCAGAGCCTCTCAACTGTGAAAGATGCCTGAAAAAGTCCTTTTTGAACTGAACCGAACAAACTGCACAAAACTCAAATACTTCAAGTATGCTGCAAAGCTTAAGTTGAAAATTTCCGCATTGTGGTTTTCTGTTTTCTGCTGTTTTGTTCCTGTTTGTGTAATCACTAAGGAACCCACATAAAGCTGCAGTGTATTATCTCCAGGTTCAGCCACTTCAGCTGCCTTAAATGGAGAGAGCAACACATTTTCTTGTCTTTGTATCTGTGTCTGATAAACAGTGCATTTGTTTTGTGCTCACAGCGCAGTGTGTGCGGCCAAATGCATTGAATTTTGTTTGTGTGTAACTCCCAACTGCTCTGTTCTGTCCTGGAAATCTCAGGTCGAGCTCACATCATGGGACAATGCTGGCAAGCAGCCGAACACAGCAGCACACACACACCAAGAGTGTGCCCTGGTAATATGGATTGAGCCTGACACACAAAGCCAGGCCTAGAGGACCCAGCAAGAGAGACAGCTTGAGTTTGTGCGCTAGCAAGATGCCTCAAGGTTACCACTGTGTATGAGTGTATGTACGTGTGTGTGTGGGATGGGAAAAGGGGAAACAGCTGCCAGTGGATTTTACCACAAGTCATTACTGGGCACAGGGGACAGAGGAAATGTAATTTTTACACACAAACTCTTAAAAGGACACACTCAGTGTTCTTAATGCACTGTCCATGACCCTGTCAGGATGTGAATCTCTGGACTCACACACACATGCACAAAACACAGTTTGCTGTAATCAACACTTCCACCTCTGCTTTTACTATGTGGTCACTGGCCTGTTCACATGTTCCCATCACTGTGGTTGAACTTGTAACTACATTTTATTTAGATTTTATACCTGTAATTGACATGATTTCTATTAGTAATGTACTCCAGAGCTGACAGCCCTTTATGGAGAAAGCTGATTGTTACAGGTGCCATTCATCATGATCCTAGTTACTGCGTTCCTGTCTTGTCTTTGGATATATCTGGAGAGAGGCTCTGGAGCTGGATTACTGAGACATTTGAAGACTAATTTGAGAAAACAAAAAACGAGTGAAGCTCTTAAAGCTAAATCCATTGTATCTTTTCAAGATGTGACAGTGATGTAGGTTTTGTGTCCATTATTTTCAAAGTCTGATTGTAAAAGGATGTGAGGTGTCAAAGAGTAGATGCTGATGCTGATGCTTGTGCCCATATGGCCATACAATATGAAAAATGAGAAACAATCAGAGTGCAAAAAACTCTCACAGTACTTATGTTATCTTAGCTTATATTTTTCTGAAGTGTACACAAAGTGCTGACTGGGATTACCAAATCTGATGACTTAATGGAAAACTGACATTTGGCTTTGTGTATCACTTCTGCATATCAGTACTGATTCATGCAATACTGAACTGCACCATCAGTTTCAGACGACTTAAAGTTACTAAAGTTCCAAGGAAAAAAACCATGAACACTGGTAAATTTGTATTAAGATATTAAAATGAATGTGTGAGGAAGTGATTCTCTCAAAAAAAACAAACAAAGCAAAAAAACACACAACGTTATCCGAGCTTCTCACCCTTGAATCACGAGTCCACAGCTGTAGAGAAAACAGGATCATAAATGACAATAATTAATGAGGATTTTGGGAGATCTGGCAGTTCCAAGGATGGCCTTCAAACACAGGGTGTACATGAAAAAACAATCAGAAGTCATGGGAACAAAAAGCAGGCTGCCAGGCTGCCAATAATAGCTACGACTGAACAATACCTTGCCAAGGAGACACACACACACAGACACACACACTTGCACGTCCACAAACTGGCAGCCACTCATAATAGGAAATCCTAATTACAATGGCTTCCAATGCTTATTAAAACTACTAATAATAACTGCTAATAATTACAGCATGCCAGACCTGCCATAGGAGGGAGGCTGGAGCAATTACACACCAAGTCAGTCAGTGACTAGTTCATACAGTCAATCAGTGAATCAGCCAGCCAGTTTAACAGTCTCTCACAGCACCAAAGAAATTTAACCAGCACAAGGCCACTCAGTCGGCTAGTCTGTCAGGAAGTCTAGGACGTTACTGTACGGTTAGTCACATTCTTAATGCTGCTGAGAGCTGCACAGATCTGCAAAGTGTGAAGACAATTCTCAGCGAGATCAACTGTAGCAGCAACCTTTTACATTCACAGGAAGTCTTCCAATGTAATGGTAAAATCAAAACTCACCATTTCTCTGCGATTTAGGGAGCAACCATCCAAACGTAAACTGAGGTTTATCTCTCAGGTAAACAGACCAGTCGTTCAGTCCTCCCTCAATCTTTTCATTTGCTCCATATTAGTGACACGTTTGATCCAGACCACGAGAAGACTCCAGAAGTACACTGCAATTAATCTCTGCGACTAATTTAAGTTCTGACATACTTTAACACAAACACCATCCTACTGTCACCAATACTGAATTTGCTCCCATCTAGCTGCAGATCCCATTAAATACTGTGTTCCTCTTCCTCTAGGTCCCAGCCTGCTTTCTATTACCCAATACTCTCAGGTCTGGTTTCGTACCTGACTATTTCAAAATTGCCAGTGTTTAGCCACTTTTTGGAAAAAACCCACTGTTGACCCAGCCCACTGAGAGAATTATGGAGTCGAGTCATGTTCATTGTTAGATTGTATAACTGGTTTCATTCTTATTTGACAGATCGATAATTTAATGTATCAACAGTCGTGTGTTTTCCTCAGCTCCCCTGCTGTGTGGAGTTCCTCAGGGGATCTTCATCTCATTGTACCTGCTTCCTCTGAGTCAGCTGCTTTCAGGACACGTCATTTCACTGTGACGCTGATGATTTGAAGTTCACTCTAGTTTGGTCTGTCTTTCACGGTGCTGTGTTGTATATTGTACTTTGCATATTGTTTATTCCTTTGTTTGCTCATCTACATTTTTGTGTGTGTGAAGCACTTTAAGTGATATCTACATAAAGCTTTACTTACTCACCAGCACTTAAATGGTTATTATAATCAGAAAACTGAATGTTGAAAATACACTCACTCACATACACTCACACTCACACACACACACACACACACGCACACACACACAGATGCACTTTGTAGATCCATGCTGAACACAATATGCACAAAGTGAACCTTGGCAGTGACTCAGGAGAATTTAATTAGTTCCCTCTCTCTCCCCATTGGCTGAGAGGTCTGGGATATGCTAATTAGGCCTTGACTGATAAAACACTCCCTTGGCCTCTATGTCTCATTACTACCTACTTCTCTGACTGCATCCCAAGTCCAGCACCCATAGTGTCTGATAAATAAGAAAGCACCTTAAGCCACAGACTGTGACTAAATGCTTATTAATCGGAGGGATATGACCTAGCAGTAGTGATGGCACTCTGCCAGAAAAACTCAAAAAACTTTGTGCTGCACTGTACCTTATCTCCTTTTTTCTAATTGATAATTAGTCTTGCATTAATTTGGGGCCAACATCTATCTCTTATCACAAAAGGTACAATTTATCAGCTGCTCAAATGATGGACTAAATTGGGTTGGCAATGTTAATGATTCACCTTGCAGGGTATGGGGGACATGAGGGAAATAATTTCTCCTGACTCATATTTAATTAACCTTAGCAGATGTGCTGGGCATGCATGGCAGCTTAAAAAAAATGTGTATGTATATGTTTAAAGCATTCAAAGTAGGACATCTTTATCATTTTAAAGTGGATATTTTAATGCAAAAAAAGATGTTATATCCATAAATATAAAATGTAGGAAAACAATAATAGAAATCGTTATTGTTACAACATTATAAAATGAGATTTTGAAATTTTTGGATACAAGCAGTGTAATAAAAATGTTATAATTCTATGACAGAGAGGTTATTTAGTTGGTTCCTTCATTCACTGGTCTCCGTAAAAGGAGAACCAGGAGTAGCAGAACTCTTCAAAAAGAGGGTTCTGGTTAGTACCTTCATCTTGTGCAACTCATTCCGTACTGCCAAAAACCAAAGAGCGATACATACGTATGTTTAAAATTTTTGACCATGCTACATCACAATATGTTGTTCACTTTACCCAGTTTTGAAATGCTTGCAGAATCAACTTTTTGTCAGGTAAATGTAAATATAAATTTGAGAAAAAACTAAATTAACTGAATCTGTAAAAAAAAAAAAAAAAAAGTGATCAGAACTATGCAGGGTACCTCTTTCTTCCAGTAGCATGGTAACAGTAGCCAAACACTCTTGTGGCTCTGGTTTACCCAACCAACAACACCAACTATTATTAAAAAGAAACACAGAAAGTAAATGCTTGTGAAGAGATCCATACATGTGAATTGAAATATCAGAGGAGTAACAGTAAGACACCTTCATGTAATGTTCACATCTCAGTACACTGTGGCTCTGAAAAGAGTCACCAGGCACTGAGCCAGGATTCAGAAGAAGAAGACATTCTCCATCTTTGCTTTGTGTTCATTCTGTCTTAAAGGAGTGCAATACAGTGACACCAAAATCATCCACGTGACCCCTGCAGGTCACTTTCTCTGATGCTCCGTGCTCTGTAACACACAGGAAACTATTATCGTCAAAGTAAGTGATGAAACTGACCTTTTGGAAATGAACAGAACTGTCTTTGGTATAATGGCTTCAAATTCACAAACTGTAGATTATTAATTGTAATGTCTCATCACCCACAAGGTCCTGGGTGGACAATGCAACACGCTATTTTGTTATCATGTTGCATATGTGTTTTACTGTTTTCCCCTGGATACAGTGGTGACGAACATTTACAACCCAACTCCCATTTACCATTTGACCTACTGTGAGTTTTAATGGTACTCAAACTATCACTCACCATGATGGAGGTTTACCTGCGAACCTCCTGTCTGCTGCAACGTTAGCACTGAGCAAGTGAGTGAATGACCTAAATGGACGTGAAATATTTCGGTGTTGGTTTCTTATTGAATTTTCAGCAATAGCTTGACAGTTGGATACTGGTGAAGAACAGTGATTATAGCATGAAACTGTTTGTAAGTAATTCCCAAAGTCATTACATTCAGTCAATACAAGCCCACTCCTGTAACCCTCCTCCTACTGCAGAACAACTGCCGCCCAAATTTTTATGAACTTTCATTCTTTCCTCTGCTCTTTTCTTTTTAGATCAAACCACAGAGACACTGGGGTTCTCGCACTGCGTCTGTTTTTGCCATTTCTTCCATCTCTCTCCATCAACACATTCGATCTATAAATCATCTCTATCAGCAACCCCCACCCCCTGCACCCCACCCTTTCCTTTCTATGCTCTTCTGTTTCAGTTTTCCTGCTTCTCTACCATCCCTCACTTCTATTCCTTTCTTTCCTTCTTTCTCTATTTTCTTTTTTAACATGAATTCTTATAACCCATCCTTTCTTTCTTCTTTCTTTCTGCCTGCCAACCTACATTCTTCTTTCTAATCACAATCTAGTTTTTTCTAACAAACCAGCAAGTGAAACGGTTTTGAAACATCTACTTCACATTCTTTTGCATGGGCTTCAGTTGAACTACTCTCAACATTCATCATTTAGTGGTATTTCATCCTTAGTCTCTAACATAAATGCAATTCACCAAATCCTGAAATGTCATTTTAAACATTTAATCTCCATTGAAATTAATACTGCTGAGCTTGGTAGTATGAAACACAGAAATGTTAAGCTAGACTCCAACTCTTAGTTATGCTTAATTGTTGACTTAGTAAGTGGCTAAATGGATATACACAATGGTGCAGCAGTGAGAAGAGCACTCTGGTGCTCAATTCATGTTTCAACAGGACTTGTGTGCACTTCAACACATAGTGACGCCTACGCCACTAGGTCACAGAGATGTGCAACGAACATCCTTCACACCCAAACCACAGTACATCATACACAGAAAATACGGAGAGAGAGGCTGTTGAGTAACACAGAGTGAAAACAAGCTCTACAGCTGGTCAGTTTAACACCAAAAAAAACATTTCTGCCTGGTTTACTGCTCAGTACTGACATCTGCACGGCTTAAACAACTCAGCTCCACATCCAGCTCGAAAATAAAACAAGATTAGTACAAACTCTAGTACAAGACAGCACACTGTAGTGGTTTGATACGTTATCTGAAATAAACTGTTGCTCATTTCCTCCATTCCCTTACTTATTTTATATTGCTGCCTTTTAAGTGCAAGCACCGTTATCACATATGTGCCCATCCCCAACAATGTCGTTACAAAGAGTAGGTGCCTTGATACAGACATTGTACCGCAGTAGGAAAAGGCAGCATTAAAAAGCTTTGGTTTGTGTATTGCCTATTATGAAATTATCATCTTGTTCTTAACCAAGCTCCTTCCAGAATGTCAGAGTTTACAGGACGATATTAGCATTCTGATGAAGCTTTGCAAAATGTGGTTGTCAGCTTTTTGTTTATGGCGATGGATTATCTCTGAATTGGATGTCTGACAGAAAACCAAAAATTGAGCGAAAACTCTAATCATGTTGGAATGATTCAATAAACACAGGTTGACTCCATGGATTAGGTAGATATGACTGTGAAAATGTGATTCATGAAAGTTTGTCATACATTCACGTAGGGGTCGTTTTAAATAAAGTTAACTATTCAAAGAAAAAAAAATTCAGTCAAATAATGGTAATATGTCCAGAAATGAATACATCCATTTGAAATTTTTCTCTTCTGCAGTGTGGTTTGAATTGCTGTTACCCCGAGGAGCTCATTTAAAGGCAGGAACAGGTTCGTTCATAAGTGCTGCAAACCAACAGCCAGGCATGGTCTAAGACTCGTACTGTTATCTAGTCCTGTCCTGGAAATGTATCTGAACTCATCTCTACTCAGAGAAATATTCTGGATAAAAATTAAAGAAGAAAATCACAGCATTATTAAAAGCATATTATTACACAGACAGATAATTCATACAGTGCTCTACTGTGCTCTAGTGCACTTCAATCATTAAAATGTTTCCGTAAGTTGATAACAAAAAAAAAGTTGATCATCACACAAATTTGGACTTTAACAACGATCGGTATAGTGGAGTTCTCCCTGTTTGGCAAACTGAGACTATAAGGCCTCAGATAGAGCACTTCTTCTTTTTTTTTTTTCTTTTTTTTGTTAATTATTGATCGGGCATGGAAATACCATCTTACTGCATAGTGTTTCAGCAGCTTTCAGAAGATATTTCTAACATAAAGGATGATATCATCAGACTAATCTGTTGCTGCCGACACAGTTTGGGAACACAGGCTCATTTTGACTTCTTCCATCATTTTCTACATCTCAACTCACCCTCAAGTGGAGACTCAAAGCCCTACAATCGCATTTTTGTTAACATGAACTGCTTCAGTCTGATTAATTAATTAATTATTAAAATTTGGCTTTATCACACATGAAAGGTGTTATTTGTCTCTGTAAATGGCCACGTAACTATGCTAATACATGTTACTTTTTAGGGTATTTTATTTTTTATCTTGTTGGTGGAGCGGCAGTAGTGAAAGTACCAGGTACAATGTGAATGAGTGTGCAGAGTGTTCTTCATGCCCTTAGTGGCTTAATTTAAATGGATTACCTGTGTCTCTACCTGTGTCTCTGACTGATTCCTGAAAGAGACGACTTAATCAGAGTATAGTGAAACGCAAAAACCCTGCTAATTTTATTCTCCAGGTAGGCTCAAAGAAATTTAAATGACTTCAAACAACAAGACATTATGCATCACGCCAGCCACTCTATAATTAACCTCCTTTACCTTGCTTGTCTGTGTATTACCATATACTTTTCAACAGCGTAGACAATGTTTGATAATGATGGTGATTTGAATCGCACCATTAAGAGGTTTCAACTCTATTTCACCGGAGTAGAAAAAGCAGAAGAGCTGCACAATAGCAAGTAATAAGCAATCTGCTTTTTCTCATCTCTGGACCTGATTCGTCTACACAGCTGCAGTCATGGCATTCTTCTGTCTTGGGTTGGTTTGGTGTTGCTGTTGCTGTCTTCCTCCCTGTCCAGCGTAGCCGTATTGGTCTGGACTGGGATCCACCAGGTGCCTGTACCAGTCACATATGTTCTTAGGTTTGTTATTTTACTTAACATCTACAGCTGTAAAATTTAATTCTAAAGTATTTATTTTTATCAAAGAGAGAGACAGAAATGTTTTACATATTGGAATCATACTGCTTTCTATTGTAATTGTAGAACTTCCAAATTTCAGAACACTCTACAGATATAAAGTTGAAAGAAAGGAGGATTTTAGCTCTCAGAAATTACCTGGGATCGTCTTCATCCACAAACTGCCCCTACCTGTAGCCTCCACCCGCAGTCCCACGCATCATAGTGTCGTACCGTAGGCCGCGAAGTGGAGGGGTAGGAGACGGGGGCACATCCTGTCGCAAGGGCCCTCTCTGCTGGGAGCTAGGAACAGAAAACAAGGTGTGGTCAAGCAGTGAGAGAATAAGTATGGTGAAAAGACTAGGAGCAGAAAACAAGGAGAAGACTGAAAGATGAACCTGTGTCAATGAGGGAATTAACAGAGTAAAAAAAGCTGAATTTGACTATAAATTTAACAATCATCACATTTACAGACAAGTCAGACAAACAAAAAGGAGTTGACAAGTCAAGTGTTACTTTCTGAAAACTCTGTTAGAGGTTGACCTCTGAGTGCAGCACTGTGTGGTTTATACATACAACAGCATCCCTGCACTTAATTACCTCGGGTGGGGGTAGTAGCCAGGGTCAACGCCCCGAGGGTCACCTGGCCGTGGATATGGTTGGCCAGGTGGGTAACCAGAGTAAGACGGACCAGACTGGGAGTTGGGGTTAGGGTAGGACAGGGACTGGGGGTATCCCTGTGGGGCCTGGGGAGGTCCGGGGTAATGACCAGACCAGGGCTGCATGGGATAGTCAGCTGGATCCAATTGACCCCGCCTGGAGGAGAGAAAATTACAACACAAAGATTTACAGAATTTAACAAGTGAGTTTTCTCAACTTAAGAATACAAAAATTTGTTTGACATTTTTCTTTGCCCTGTAAAAAGGACATGAATACAATCAGTGAAATAAACATGATTCACCACTACATGGATGCAGCGTTAACATCTCCCTCTGCCTGAAGTCATTCACAATAAAACAAATCATCAACAAACACTATGTTAGAGTTTGTTGTCTTTGTTTGGTCTGTGATGTTCTTCTCATGTCTTTTAATAAGAAAATATCAGTAAATTTTAATACTGCAGTTATTGCTGGTTTCTCTGGTAAATCTGTCAACTAAATGACTTTAAATATTCATGAAAATCTACTAAAAATGTTTGTTTTGGACCAGAGAGGAGTGATAGAGAGGGAGAGGCACATGCACAGCCAACAGCTCATCCCAGCCAAAGATCACATAGCAACAGAATATAAGTGACATGTGGCAGTTTTAAGTAGGCTAGGGCTCAGTTAACATGCATGCAAAGGAAAAGGCACACAAACACACACGTACGCACACGCACGCACACACACAGCTGTGGTAATCCAGTCCAGTCCTGTTAATAGATATCGATGTCTTGTGCCCAGTGGAAAGCAAGTACACAAACATGTGTCGTCCACATAGCTAACATTACAAGGTATTACATTTTATCTCTCTGTCTTTCTGTCTCTGTTCATTTGTCTGCATTTGTTTCTCATTCTCATCTCTATCTACCCATCTGTCTCACTTTCATTGAATCTTAATCCCTCCATTTCTGAATGCACATTTGTTTACGCTTGTTTGCATAAATGTGAGATTATGGTAAATGTGTTTCAGTATTTAAAAATGCTGCACAATTGTGATTCTGTCTATATTTACTCGAACAGTGCCTCAATATAAAACTGTGCCTCACTACACAAAATGTGTAGTGAATCATGCGCTTGTGTTAAAATGTGTTCAGAGCAGAATCATGTTACCCTCACCGAGTGTCATAATGACACTTATCATTGATATGCATAGTTGAGTGGGTGGGGCACGTCAACCTCCAACCAATCGCAGAGTTGACCTGTTGGCTGTTGCCTGGAGATAACGGGAATGTGCACATAACCACGGAGACAGACCAACTGAATGAAACACAGATTTGTATATAAATACATGCACACACACATACAGTGTGCTGGTGGTCCCCATGCTGACGCCTGTGTGTGGCAATTTGGGTGGTCAGCAGTGGAAAGTGTCTAACTAACTACATGCCCATCATGTTTGGGATGTCTGCTTCAGCCCCTCCTGTCTCCATATCCGCCATGAGAATGTGTGTGTGTGTGTGTGTGTGTGTGTGTTTGTGCATGTTAGTGAGGACATTACATTTCTGCCTCTCTGTCAACTCATCTGTCAACCTATCCGTCATCTGTCCTCTGGTTTTCGACTTATTCTGCTACACTTATTGTAAGTCACTCTGGGTAAGAGTAACAGCTACATGTCTCAAATGTCTCTCTTCTTGATAGCTGCAGCCGCTTTGTCTGCTTCTCTTGTGCTAGAAAGTCTACCAACATGTCAGTCTGCCAGCTGCCCAGTCTGTCCATGTGTCTGCCTGGCTATCTCTCTTTTTAGAAGTTTTATGGCTACAAGTCTGCCTGCCAGCCAATCTGCATGACTTGCTATCTGTCTGAAACCTGTATACCTGGCCCTGTATCGGTGGGTCAATCTGTCACTCAGCATTTGGCCCCTGGTCACGATAATGTCGCCAAGGCAGAGATAAGAGCAGTAGAAAGGTGACGGGGAGGTGAGGAAGGCAGGGCAGAGAGGAAGAGAGAGATGAGAGGGAAAGGAAGAAGAGAGGAGGAGTGTAGCGGGAGGTATGAGGGAGAGATACAGATGAAAAACAATGAGAGGAGAGGCAAAGAGGTGAAGAAAGAAAAAAACCCTCATCCGTAAAATTTAAAGCATCATCAGCTTTAAGAAGAAATTACCTTTTTAGAATGCACCATGATTTATTGTTGTTTTTAGGCCTTGAAACACTTTAGCCAAATTAGGATACAAGATGTCACTTTTTAAAAAAATCAACCATTTATATCAAACCTGTAAATAGAGAGAAAAGGAGATGAAGCAGAAAGGGCCAGTGGGCCATGAGATAGCTGATAAGACAAGTTAAAGATGGGAGGAAGAATAAATGTGGAAAGAGAGAGGAGTGGAGAAGAATACAAACGGTGAAAGGAGACAGGGAAGGAAATGTGATGAATGTAAGAAGCGAGGAGGAGAGAGAGGCCAGTTTTCTGTCCATAATTTGGCAGATGAGACACTGGAAAAGACTCATGGAAAATTGGATTTCACTGAACTCCTGAGTTTTTTTTTTTTGTTTTTTTTTTGGCACTTCTGTGATCTTACAGTGGTTACAGTTATGAAATTCTGTACTGGCCAGTATGACTCTGACTAATGAACATGTGCTTAATGGTTGCTTGTGGCCTGCTCAGATTTCTTTGTGATGCCCTGTCTCCAAACCTCTGTTTGCCTTTTGGCAATCTAAGAGTGATCTACTGGAAATCAAGTGGGAAAACCTCTGGAAAATACTGACAATTTATTGGATCTCTGGGAGGATTGTTGTTTGAGAGGAGCTGGGTAAAGTTTAGAATATTGAAAAAAAAAAATAGAAAGCAAAAATACAGTACACACGCTTTTAATAATTAAATTTATAGGTATGTGCTTTAAATTTTATAGAGCTTAAATGATTAGTATTTAAGTAATTCAAAATTTTAATAACTGATAAACTGTCAAACATTTGCCCGTTGCAGTTTGTCCAATGTAAACTTTGTTGGCTGCCACTGTTTTAAGTTTTATAAATAGAATATCTTTGCACTTTTGGTTGGAAAACACATTCAACTTAAAGCAAGTCACAGTGGGCACTGTTCGCTATTTTCTGTCATTTTACAGACTAAGAGATTAATTGATTAACAAAACAATTGCAGGACTAATCAATAATAAAAACAATCACTAGCTGCAGCCCTAGAATCTTATGAGAGTTTCCATATTGGGACTGGAACAGAAATCCAGTGGGAATCTTTAGGGAATCTGCTGTAAATCCGTTGGCAAGTTTGGAATTCTCCCTCCAGGAACCCAGTGAGCACTGCACAGCAGCTGGGGATTACGGGGTAATGAGGGTGGAACCCATTACTGGTGCACACACACACACACACACACACACACACACACACACACACACACACACACACACACACACACAAGGATAAGAATATAGTATGTGAACTGAAACTCGTACAAAGACATACACACAGAGAAGACCTAACATTCGGCAGAAACACTCATCTGAACATGCACACGCACGCACGCACGCACGCACGCACGCACGCACGCACGCACGCACGCACGCACGCACGCACGCACACAGACACACACACACGCTGAAAACCTTAGCCTAAATGCAGTGCTAGCTCCTAATCACCCCCTCCCAAACCCCACATACTCCGGAGGGGGCAAATTGGCCCACAGCTGGAGAGGAGTTAAGACCAAATGAGGAAGCTGGTGGTCTGTGTGTGTGTATGTGTGTGCACATGTGTGTGTGAGTGGGAGAAACACAGAGAGAGACAGAGATAAAAAGGGAGAAACAGATGTAATGAAAGAGAACAAATTTCTGGCACATGCAACAACTAGTTTAACATGACTGAGAGAGTAATCAAACCACAACGAAAGAACTGAAAACATTCCCAGCACAACAGAAACCACTGAAGACTCAGTTTGAAGTGATATTCAACTATGTAATAATACCTGTTTAGGGATGACTTCCTTGATTTTGTTAGTTGTGTAGGCAGAGTATATAGGTTAGATATTTGAAAGGATAATTGGAAGGATTCCTCTGCAGGTCTGACAGTAATTGAGAGTAATGTGAGCCTTTCTAATTCCCTGGCATTTAAAAGATTTCTGATGGATTTCGGAGGGAACAAGGAGTTTGTTATATGTCCTCTGCACCTGCCCCTCTCTCTCATAAAATACACACACTTTCACTTACTCCTCCTAAAAGGGCTGGATACAGCTGTTATACTCGTAGAAACACACACACAAGTCACACACATACACAGCCATCTATCACCCCAGCCTGTCTCACAGAGACACAAGTATCTTTAAGAAAGAGAGACAAGACATAGAGCTGTGACACAACACATTAAAAATCTCCTGAGAGCTAACAACAGCCACATCGCAGATGGATTGTCTCAATAAAACCAGACACTACAGCATAAACACAAACAACACTGCTTCAAAATTAGAACAGAGGAAAAGTTTCAGATGACGGGGGTGGGGTGTGGGGGTAGAAGGTGAGAAAAAGAGGAGGGGGGGCAGTTTTAAAGTGAATGAGAGAGGAGCAAAGGGAGGAGGTGGAGATAAACTACTGCAGCGTTAATTCAGTTATCTTCTTTATGAGTCTTTATAGAGCAGAGTCCTCACCTTGTGATGATACCCATTTAAAACTGATTCTAGGCTTGACGTTTGGAAAGAACTTCATATATTCAAATTGCATTCAACTGTGTCAGATTCTTTGTCAATGAGAGTCACGATATTTTGACAGTCTGGTAATAAAACAGATTAATAGCTCAAATTGTTCCACAACTGCTGTTGTAATGTCATTTTGGGAGCCACAGTGAAAATGGAGCTGCCGTAATATAATGTCCCTGGAGTTAAACTATCTTTAACTTTGTTTCATCTTCCTAATGTGATACTTCATTATGAAGCTTTAATCATGGAGGCATCACAGTCCAAACAATGAGGCAATAAAATCTTAAGTGAGAAATAATGAAGGGTAGAGAAAATATTTTATCTCCTATCTAAGGAAGGGCTAGGAAAAGACAGTGAAGTCTATTTGTAGGAAGACTGTACTTGAATGAAAATGAAACCTGTGTCACATCTGGGGTTATTTTCAAGTTACATTTAATATTGGTTTTGAAATGCTTAGTAAATTTGTTCCAGCTTAAAACATCAACATACTGTAAATTATCAGCATCAAGTTGGTTATGACATTGTAACTGACATTGAAAATCGTGATCAAAATCAGTTGGTTACTCGAAAAAACTGAAAAAAAAGTTGATCAAGGAATGAAACTAAGACCTGTGCAATAATGTAAAAATGTCTTCATTATAAACAAATTTGACAGAACGCCTCAGATGACAAAATATAAAATATGGCCCTTGAGCTGCCTAATGTCCTTCCATAATAATATTACATATTAAACAAGGACAGTTTACAAATATTTTGTTTTCACATATGTGGCATCATTATGAACTCTATAAATTAGAGCTTTAAAAGAGCTGTTGAGTTTCAAGGAAAGTAGCTGATGCTTGTTAATATGCACATTTATGATGCAAAGCGCTTCAAAATCCAATTATATCATCTGATCCTGAGTGGGATCCTGAGATGTAATTATCAAGTATCTGTTATGTTTTGTTCTTCATTACTATGTTTACTAGCGTTGGTCCACACAGAGAAACAACGGCGCCAAAGTGAATATATAGAGCTATGTGTAACATATAGAACAGAGGAGGCACAGATTCAGAGTAAATGTGCAAAAAAAAAAGAAAGCAGAAACTTCATCAGGCAGGCAGTTAAGCAAGATTTTCAGGCATGAAGCAGGGAGGTAAGGCTTTCAGCGTGATTGGCAGTTGTCTTTGTTTGACTAAGTAAAATCACTCTAAGCTGCTGTGTGAGCACACTACACAGGTACAGTATACAGCATCTGGAACTGTCTTAAGTGTGAATGGTGAAAAACAGAGACTCCTAACAGAGCACAGCCAAGTCATTAAGAGTGACGCCTAAATCAGAGAAAGCTTCTTCTGTTTTATTAGGAGAAGCCCAATAAGACACTAAGCTGTTTTCCTACTTGTGGTTAAGTGGTTACATACTGTGTCTGAGGGTATGTGTGTGTGTATGGCAGAGATGGTATTTGTTGGTTCAGCTGTCAGTGTGGATTGTACTGGTGCTTGTGCATATGTGTGTGTGAGACCTCCAAACCCCCCTTGACTCCTGACCTCGTGAAGTCACATGACACTCCATCACTTCCCACCAAACACTTAGGCGATGGGGTCAAAGGCTAAGCAAGGGTATTATCAGCCAGGATTAGGGGGCATACCAAAGACATAGACATAACATTCAGACTCTCAATACCATTTGGTAAAGTTAACAAGGACATGACTATTACTAAAACTGCAACTACAGTGGAAGTCAAGCTAACGTAGTGTTTCACTGATGTGGGTTAAAAACCGGCGGTAAATAGAGCTTTCTGCAGTAAGGTGGAGTCTGACTTTACTAAAATTGAGCACATCTGAGTCAAACATCATTGGTATAAAAAGGATGAATGGAGGGCTAAGAGAATGCAAAATAAAGATCAGACATCTAATAGGGACTATTTTATCAGCTAAAATGAATATACAATCTTTTATTTCTTGATCTGTCAACTAATTTAGTTTTTTGGTCTAAGTGCCCAAGATGGAATTACTGAGGACTTCACAGTGGGGGAAAATTTGTTTGAAGCCAACAAGGAGCTTATAGGCAAAGAGCAGACCACTGCAGAATAAAACCTTCATCTGTATTCCTTTCAAACAACTAATGAGAAAAGGACAGAGAGAGGACAGGTGAATGTAAAGAGAAGGAGGAGGAAAGGACAAGACCTGGAGAGAAGGAGACACACAGGTTGTCCCTAAACAACAAGATTTAGAGGACAAACAGAGGGTCTTCCAAAAAGTTACTTCAGCCAGGGAAGCCATGAAGCTTACAAGACGTAGAAAAAATAAAAGTCAAGTGACAGTCAAGTAAAAGAGAGGACAAGGGAAATAAGCTTGAAGAGGAAGACAAGGACAAGACAATGAGGTGGAGGAAAATGACCGGGGAAAAGGAGAGAGAGTTTAGATTTGAAAGCTGAAGAAAAAGGGGTGATGAATGGGGCTAGTGGAAGTCGAAGAGATTGAGCCTCCCAGATGGAATTCTTGTGAAGCTGAGAAGAAAAACATGAAAGAGGGAGGAAGAAAGGAGCAGAAAATGAGAAGGGAGGAAGAAAAAGTGGCAGAGGGGAGGAGGGGGAGAAGAATGGAGCAGAAGAGTAGAAAAGAAGGAAAAAGGCAGAGAAACAAGTGCTGCCCTCCAGAGAGCTGGCATGCTGAAGGTCAGCATCTGCTGAGAATAATGGGCCCTACTTTAGAGGAGTGCGCATGCACACACACACACACACACGCACGCACACACACACACAGTCCTGGATGCTTGTTCATACAGTTCACGTTTGAATGAAACTATACACCTTTCGGGGGCACCTATCTGTCTTTGTCAATAAAGTTCTGTCAAACATGATTAATTCACCTGGATTTCACAAATTACAAACTGACCAGTCCAGGAAACTAACATGATTACATCCCCCTGTGTATGTAACTGTGTGTGTGTATAATTTGGAAAATATGTGTGCATCAGTGTGTGTGACTGTGAGTGTGCATAATACAGAGTACTCGTATTAAAGAACACAGCTGAAGTGTTAAGAGAAAAAAAGACAAAGAGGCAGGGAATGAGATGAAAATGACCACAGGAGTATAAAAAGAGGATAGTGGGGAGCAAATGAGAGGATACAGTAATACAGTAAGTACTTAAAGTGAAAAGTATGAGAAAAAGCGAGAGCGAGAAAGAGGAAACAGGAGAGAGAATCAAATCAGAGAACAAAAAATTTGAAAAAAGAAAAAATATATATCTGCAACAAGAAAAAGAGAAACAGTACGGAAAGAAAAAGAAAATGAGATGGGAAAAGGACAGAGGAGAAACCCATTAGAGGAAAGTGAGAGGAACTGAGGGATGAGGGCCTTCCAGATGGTAGGAGACTGTTGCCTCGGAAACACAGAGAGGGCAGAACAATGGGGATTTGGAGTGGTTTTTTGCATCCCTTCATAATACGGCCATGCCATTTGGAAACTGGAAACGATGAAGCTACAGCCAAAAAAAATCACAGAGACCGACAATTTACTGCAGGAAGCTCCTTACAAAAAAAATAAATTTAAAAAATCTGATCAACACGTGAGAATTAGAGATGAGCTGATGGATCAACAAATCAACAAGCTAAGAAACCTGCTCTGTACTACCCCATAATGGGGTTCAATGTCCTTCAGACCCTTTGCAACTGTTTTTCCACAGCATTCTCTCGCTCTCTTTACCTGTTACACATCAGCTCCACCTTTAGTGAAGTGTGCACACGAATCCTCTAGAAACTGTCCTATGATGTGATCAACTATATTATTTCTTAGATTAGAACAGGTGATGCTGATGGAAGGAGTACTATTTTGCTGCAAATAAGAACAATAATAATGTGACCGCAGCCAAAGCGGATACAAATTGAGGAGAAAAAGATGTCTCTTTAACATACAATTGAATAATTTAAATCCAAATTATTATATAAACACTTAGGGAGACCAATCAAAATATGCACGTGGAATAAAGTAAATTTTTTTAAATCACTGTTTAATAAGTCCTGTTTAATAACATAAAGGAAAGGTATTGATGTTTAAGGTCTCATATATGGCTGTGTTATAACATCTTCATATGTGTATATTGTTATTGTTATTTTGAAGGTCACACTACATTATTAAAATATATATATATTCTCCATAAGAATACTGTCCCAGAGGGATGAATGAAATAGGCAGGCAGAGATGTATAAAAGTCTAAATAGCTTTACAAAATGTGCACTTATTGCAGCAGTGCTACATCTGTGTTAGACATTATACACAGAAATCACTAAACTAAATGAGTTCACAAACTCTAATATCAGAGGAAATGATAACCTTGTTGCAGAGAGCACCTCTTGAAATTAAGTCATCAGTCATGTTAAATGGTGCAAACCAAGTCGCTAGCCATTTCAACTTTTGGATACTTCACTGTGTAACAACCAAAAAGACAGGCTGATCACATTAGCAGTGAGGTGGCTGCACCTTGTAAGTATCTGAATGGGCCATGTCTATGTATACGGCGTGGAATTATCAAACAAAAGATGACATTTAGATAAGGCAGCGTCATACATAACCACACTAGTGGGTGACTTCCTGAAACATCATGAAATCCATTACTGGTAACACCATATCCCACTCAGATACCTTCCATTATATCACATCTTGAGCCAATAAGGTTCCCTTCAGCAAGATGTAATAGTTTCAGGCTGGTAACATTTTGCTCTGCACATGACAATAGGGGTACAAATTACTGATAAAATTGCAATCCCTCAATAGCCACTAATTTGGTACATGAAGAGGAGTTCTGAAATTGTAAATTGTAGGTAGGAGTTTGGAAAAATCCTGGTGCGCACACACACACACACACACACACACACATATGGTCACACACAGAACACAGTCCCTGCATTTGTATGGTACCTTACGAAAACATATGGTTTGTACTTTACCTGCACACAGGCAGCTACTAAACCTATCATCACTATTACTGCAGTGACTCCGGATAAAAATTAGCAAATGCTAAACTTCAGTTTTGCTGAAAACATAAAGTGTATTTAATAGTGAATGTAGGATGCTGGAGCTAAATGTAAGTGCGTATGTTCACTCACTAACTTGACTGCCACAACCTCACTGTTTTATTTTGTGATTATGTCAAACCCCTGCCTGTTGAAGTAATATGAGCTGCTTCCTGTTTCAGCAGATTCATAAATCACCATAACAATTCATGGTGCCTTCCATCTGGTATCAAAGAACTTGATATGAGCTCAATTTAGTGCACACACTAATCATGTTGCATGTCATACTTTGAGTAATGGGGAAAAAGAACTTCGAATGCACACACAAACACATTTAATTATCATTTAAATCTGCAATTTAACTTTAAGAATTTCTGGAAAAAAATCCTTGTTGCCGAACAGGGACGACAGATGGTCATTAGGCTGCTGCCAGATGTTAACATTTCACAGCTGCTGTTGAAATGTATGAAGCACAGTCCATCTTCTTTTTCTTCAGACAGAAGTAAATAACAACATATAATCCCTTAATGTATTTCCTACACATCGGATGATTGATTAACTGCTGTAATTTATATGCAAACTATTGTCTCCCCTGAAAAAAGGTCAAATTTATAACAGAGAGGAAGACGTGATACCAGCTTTCAAATAAGTACTGAATGAATAATCAATTGAAATAAGTGGTGGATTCTGTCTTTATATGTGCCATGAAAAACGCTCCGTCTCAGTTGGTAACTACTGAGTATAAACTTCAATACCTGGGTATTACTCTGCCACAATGAAACATTTATGTGTTTAAATTTCACAACTTGTAGTAGACCTCCTTGACTCCACATGAGCACAGTATCACTTAACACCAGTTCAACTCCAGGATACCCAGAAACCTGTTAAACATTCACCGGCTGGGACCTGAAAAGAAAATTTCTTCCCTCACCTCAGGGTCCAGACATATGAAAGCATATCATACTCTTGTCATGCCGGGACCCACTGGTTCTGCAACACATTATGGGTTGTAACCCAACATTTTAGAGTCCACGATCAAGATCAAAGCTGTGACCAGAACTCTTTAAAGCACCAATGGGTGAACACACTCGAAACACTAGAAGCAAGGAACAAGGCAGGGTCAAGAGAGAGAGAGAGAAAAGGAGAGACAGGGGAGGAGGGGAGATAGTCTATGACAGGCAGGGTCTTTCTTGAGATCCCCTACATGGCTAACAAACAAGCGGAGTCTCGATGAGTCCAGAGACATACAGAAAAACAACTGGACAATGGGGTGGTTTGTGCAGCAAGTTGTAAAGTGGTCTGGGAAACTCTCAGGCCTGGTTGGGAGGTCTTCTCAAGAGAGATGGAGGGAAGAGAGGCAGAAAGAGAAGTGAGAGGCATGCCCATTTCATTTCCCTCCTCAGCAGAGTGAAATGATATTCAACAATGTCCTTTTCACCCCGAGTTCAGAGAGAAAGAGAAGGAGAAGAGGAGGGGCAGAGCGAGAGAAAAAGGAAGAAAAGCAGAAAGGCAGAAAGTGGAGAGAAACAAATTAGGAAATACAACTAAAAGAGACATACAGACGGAGCGCAAGACGCAGTACGACATCTGCTTTCTAATTACTAATCATCTAATTATCATTATAATGAGGAAGTGACAACCTTTCGCAGAAACCTCAACAAGAATTCTGATTGGCTCTTTAAATCCAATAAGAGTAATAACAAGGACAAATGGGAAAGGGTGTTTGACTAATCAAATTGGGTCAAGGCTGTGTTTAGAACAACGGATAGCTGTTATCAGCAGAAACAGTCATGTCTTTAATCAAAGTTGATTTAGTCCAGTCTTATGTGCTTTAAAATTCACATCCACAAGCATGTGGTCTTCAGAAACAGTCATCAACAGAAGTATAGAACCATAAAATGCACAGGGTGGGGGGTGGGGGTTGGTTTATTCGTTTATGGATATAAGTGGGTGGGTTATAGCACTCCAGTTGCCATTACTTCTCATTATGGTGGTTACTGACCTCCCGTTTTTTCAGCTACCAAGTTAGTTTCCTGCCTTACTTCCTTCCGTCCTTTCTTTCTTTCTTAATGATATTATTATGGTCAACAAATCTATCATAATTTAACACTGTTGACTGTAAAGATGAGCCTGGTATGACATCTTCTAATTTTATTTTGTTTATTTTTTCCCTTTTTTGTTTCCTTTGACTTAGTTTTTTAATACAAATAATACAACAGGAGAAAACAAGCATGTCTACATGTGTATGTGAGACAGAGAGAGAGAGAGGGAATGTGCAAATGGGTCAGTAATGGCACACACATGGTAGGAGTGCAACCTGCTCACACTGAATATACACACACTCTGATAGCCATCTACTGACCCCAGAATGACTGAAACTCACACACACAGGTGCATATCCACCCATAGTAATGGGCATGTATGCATACAAATCACTTAAGTTATTTCAAACAGATGTACATTCTTTCTCAAACATTAACCAAGACTAGGACTGTGGCTGCATGTCATGTAACCACAACTTCCTGGGTTTGATTCCAGCCAGAAATATTTTTTCATACACTCTTCTCTCTTTCTTTTTTTTCCAGGTATATTTCCACTCTTATCTAATGAAAAGAAAAGGGTGCAGTGTAGTGTAGTTTCATATACTTGCTCTTAAAGTACATACGTATAAATTCTGGTCTTTCATTATTTAAAATTCAAACTGGTTGTCACATGAGTAGAGGTACAGGGACGCTCTCTCACTCTCAGCTGGGTTCTTTGTTTCGGTATAATAACACCACTGAGACACAGTGGTGTTATTATACCGAAACAAATGGTGAAATATAGAGAGAAGGTGAGATGTGGAGGATCGGGGCGAGGTGGAGAGGTCATTTCAAGAGGATGGCAGTGAGAGGAGACCTTGGTTGGGATTTGGAGTGAAAAGACATGCAGAGTTGTGTTCTTCCCTCTTTCCTTTTCCACGTTGTCAACTTTCCTATTCAATGAAAACTCAGCTCTTAACAAAAATACTTTAAAAGAATACGAGAGTTAAGGGTGCTATTTTCTGAATTTTGAGCAGAGATCATTAAGCACAGAATATATGAGAAAGTGAAGTACTGAATGTTCGAATGGGTTACAAGTTGCTGATAGACTAAAATCACCTGGAGAAAAAAATGCTGGATCAAATAATATGCATTAATATTTATCATTAGATAACATCCAACATGGTTTTATGTGTCAGATTATTTTAATTCAGAGATTCCGAGTACAGCATTTAAAATGGTGTTTAATAAACTAAAATGACTAAAATGACTTTAGTGTCTGTGTTTCGTTTTCTAATACATCTAATTTCCAAAACACTGAATAATTTTATGGAGAAGCAAAATATACAATATACCCTCAAAAGAATCCTCACTATTTCATGTGCTGACATTTGCTGACAGTATGTTCAGTAAAGTGTTTCTGCTTTAGGCAGGCAAACATCATCCACTGCTGCTGGGTCATGTTTTAATTTTAGAGCCATCAAAATCTCGTCTCAATGATAGTGCATGCACACACACACACACACACGCACGCACACACACATGCGCACACACACACACACGCGCGCACACACACACACACACACGCGCGCGC
The DNA here is from genome assembly GCA_037833715.1 of Toxotes lorentzi. NCBI lineage: Eukaryota > Metazoa > Chordata > Actinopteri > Toxotidae > Toxotes > Toxotes lorentzi. The sequence goes on along the minus strand of JBBMJY010000007.1, from coordinate 17,688,056 downwards.
ACACACACACACACACACACACACACACACACACACACACACATACACACACACACACACACAGCACACCCAGTGCTCCAGTTGAGTGATTTTGAGTCAAACATACAGTACCTGACTAAGCACAGCTATTTCTGGACTCACTTGGAAATAGTATAAACACAAACTCACAAACACACACAAGCACATACACGAACATGGTCCCACCCACTCACGCATACAGGTATACCGGCATGCAGACACTAGATACACACTGCCTGCCAGCTATTTCTGGGCGAGTGGTGAAATAATATGTTTTCATAAGGTCAACAGCCTGGATGCGGTTTCCAAACATGATCTCTTTCTCTGACTCTTTAGTCATTGAAATATCTCTAGAAATAATTGACAGCAGGAGAAGAAGCATGGGCAGAGATGCAGAGGCAGGGAGAAAGCTAAATAAATGACAGAAGGAGAGAGAGATGAGTCCCTTTCAGACATTAAATCTCTGAAAAGGAAAACATTTCTGGGTTAATCTATGTATTTAGTAACAGCTTTCTGGCTTTCAGATTGGTGTGTTCATTGTGGAAAACTTTCATGTTGACTCTCTTCAAATATGAGAGGCTGTTATGGAACTAGGTGCAATGCTCACATCGTATTTGGCATCCAATTTCCAGCTATATATTTATTTATTTTACAAAAATAATTTAGCTCTTGTAATATGGGAAATTGTCTCCTCAGAGTCAAAGCTGCTGCTTGATAGCCTTTAAAACATCACTTCCTAGTCTTCACTTGGATGGTGTACAGAAAAATGTCATATGTAAGAAAACTGTATTATTGGTGACATGACTGTTTTAAATCAGACTTCAGCCATGAAGAAAATGTTTCAGAACTGTTACCAGGTCGTAAGTGGGCATATTGTCAGTGACTTTTATGGAAAAATGACTCGGGGCCTTTTTAAAACATGAGGCCTACATGTAAAATTGGCACAGCATTTACGGATTACAGTGCATGTCTGAAAGTGGAAACAGAGACGGGGTGTACTGTATGTGAGTGTGTGTGTGTCCAATTTCCCAAGGCTTTTCAGATACCACAGCCAGACCTCAAAACTATCATCACTGTTCTCGCTCCCATCTGCCAAAGTCATCACCCACACACAGGCATACTCTCTCTCTCTCTCTCTCTCTCTCTCTCTCACACTCTCACACACACACACACACACACACACACACACACACACACACACACACACACACACACACACACACA
>JBBMJY010000007.1:17665639-17686714 GCA_037833715.1 Toxotes lorentzi | reverse complement strand
CACACACACACACACACACACACACACACACACACACACACACACACACACACACACACACACACACACACACGAAAGAGGTGTGAAATAGCCATCCCTCACCATTTTAACAGGGGTGGGAACCTGGCTATAAACTTTCTAACGCTCAAAACTTCTGTCATTCCACTTACTGACTTCCTCACTCTCTTTCTCTCTCTCTCTCTCTCTCTCTCTCACACACAAACACACACTCACATGCACACACAAACAAACATTTGTTGTTGGCTTGTTGGTCTGCTGAGGTGTAAGTAGTCAGAAACAAAACAAAATGAGGTGGGAAGAAGCTAGTAACTTTTACTTTCACTGGAAAAAATAGGAAATGTGGACAAGAGTAAGATATCACAGAGAAGAAAAGGGGGGAAGAGGAGAAGGAATTAAGAGAGGTGAGTACAGGAAAAGATGTAAAGATGGTGAAAGGCTGAAGAAAGAGAAGAAAATTAAAGTTGCTTTTCATGTCGGAAATGAAAAATGAGATGCTGAAAAACTGGGAGTTACTGATGATGGCTGGAGAATATGGTATGTTTTGGATTGTGCTTCGTGTTGACGTTAATACGTTTAAATGGTCACTGAACAGCTGCGCCTTCAAGGAAATTTTACAGAAACGTAAATACAACCGTGGCCACAGGGACAGAATGTTTATCTGACTACATCAGAAAACCCATCATGAGAAACACATGGAAAGAATCCTTCAGCAATTGATTGGTATGCTCAGGAAGCTGTTATTGTTCTTGTGTTGGCTAATGTTAGTGATATTTCATGCTGTCCAGGGAGGAAAACAACAAAATGCACTGGGCAATAGGCAAACACATGGTGCACAGAGATAGTTGAATGGTTATGCTTCCCTGCTTGACTGTCAAATCTGACCAGAGCTGTCTCTTCTGTGTCCTCCACTCACCTGCCTTCTTTCCTTTCAACTATTCAGTCTTAGATATAAAGACATAAAATTATATAAACTAGGAGGAAACTGACATATATTGCAGGGAATTTACAACAGTTATTTCAGCAAAAAAAAACAAATCAGTGTCTAAGTGACTTTAGTTCATGTAGCTGCTGATTTGAAAAGCAGAAAACAAGCAGCAATACACGCACTAATGCCAATATCCATGATAAATTCTTTATCCTGTAACAATGTGCACAACATGTGTGGGAGAGTGAGGTGCTTGAGATTGTTGAATTTTTCCTAAAACTAAGAAAAAATGTTGCCAAAATTAAAACACTTCAATGAAATGTGCAGCCTCAGTATAATGGCTGACACTTGAAGTTGGAGACAAAAAAAAAAAAAACACCACATAAAGACAGTCATGATGACTTTGAAAACTACTGACTGTGCATGAGCCAAGGTAAGTTTTGGTGGGGGAGCAGATTCAGGAGTCAGGGATCAGTTTTCAACCCCTGTATGAATGTGTCTTCCCCAGGGAGAGGATAGGGTGAGTTCCTGGCTGAGACTGAGGCCTCCAGAGACACACGGAAAGGCATACACACTATTTAATTATATACTTCAAAGAGGAGAGGAGAAGAGAAGACACTTAGTACTTTTTGATACTTTTATAAAAGGGAAGGAGAAGAAGCAGTACCTTGGTAAGGAGGCATACTGACGTTCCACCTCTTCGTAACGTGGTGCCAATCGAGGATCTGTCCCTCTGCCTGGCATCTGGTAAAGACAGACAACTGGTTAGTCTGTGGGTGAACTTATACCAAATGTTTTGATATTTTCAAGTAAAGTAGCCTAAGTCATATATTTTCCTGCTTTAGATACTATTAAACTGAAAAACTGTGAGCCTAAGCGTGTGTATTGAGCACCCATAAGGCTGTCGTTTTCTGTGTTATGTCTGTGTGTTTGTGATACAGGGGTAATTTAGGATTGACAAGGGCTAGTTATTAGGGATTTAGAGTTAGAGTTTCAGTCTTCTGAGGTTTTTCTTTTTGGTGGGGGTCTCCATCCTAGATTAGGTTACTTCAAAACAGGATGGAGTCGTCTCGCTCAAATACACACACACAAACAGAGTCGCACATACACAGTCACGTCTCATCTCCATCTCGAGGAAAAAAAAAGATTAAGTCAAGCTGCTGACAGTTCAATCTCTTGTGCGTCCTCTCTTACTCTTCATCTCGCTGCCTCTCTCTCTCCCACCCTCACATTTTCTCTTACTCCACTTTTTCCCATTCCTCACTTTTTCTTTTTTTTTTACCCATACACACACACACACACACACACACACACACACACACACACACACACACACACACACACACACACACACACACACAGGCTCTCTCGCAGAGATTATCCCAGTCTATTCAGTAGGGAGATTCCAGCTGCGGTACTCCTTAAAGAAGCTGAGTAAACCCCAAACGACAACCTCAACAAGCTCCATTAACACACACAAATACAAACACACAAATACACACATACCATTTTCTTTCTGGGACACACTTAATATTGTAAATGAGACTCATTTTAATATAACGTAGGGTGAGAGAGTGGGACATGACTCAGACTGCACAAATGCTGAAGTCTACTAATAAAAGTAATACTTATATGCAGCATTACACAGTCCCTCCAGGGTCTATGTAACCCTGAGTCTCTGAAAACAGCCCATCAAATTTAGTCTATCACACCCCTGCCTCTGCAAAATGATGCTTTTTTGACAATACATAATACGTCATGTTCCCACATACTGGGGGAAAAAAAGAGCTTGATATTAGATCCAAAAGAACATAATGAAAGGAGGGGGGAGTGCATGAGTGTGTCCCAAGTGGTGAAGACAAAAGGTTGAAGGTTTTATAGAAAACTTGCTTCTTCTTCTCTCCTCGACTCAAGGTAATGCTGTCAGTGCGGAAGGTGCTGAGAATTAGATATTACAGACCACGGCTTTTCTTCGCTCTCTGCCTCTCCTCTTCTCTCTGCATTCTAGGGAATGATGCCAGCAGGCACATAAAACAGATTTGCTGGTCCTGCTTTCTTTTGAACACCTGTCTGTATAGCTTCAATATCTCAGGTAGAGAGACACTGGGATATTAGGAGGTAACGGAGAGGTGGTGCGAAAGAATGAAAAGGCATTAGATGGAAAAGAAAGGGGGAAGGAGAGGTAAAGGGAATGAGAATTAAATGAGTTAAAGAGAGCTGGTGAGGGAGATACACAACGGACTAGGGACATTATGATGCCAGGGGGAGAGAAGAGATGAGAGGTGAATTATAAAACAAGGGAGTGAATGGGGTGAAGACGGAGACGACAGAGTGGGGAGCTGAAGGGGACATTAGCGACACGATTTAAACAAGATGTTAAAAGAGGGAACTGGAGGTAGCGAAAGAGGTGAGAGATGGGGGGTGGGGGGGTGGGTGAGTGCAGCATCTGGTGGTGACTGAGAGGTGAGAGAGATGACTAAAGGCCGGTTTATACTTCTGCGTATGACTGGCGTAGAGCCTACGCTGTAGACTATGCAAGTGGCCTACACTGCTGTGATAATGTGTAGGATAACAGTAGAAAGCGGCTTTAAGGGGGTGAAGAAAAAACAAAGTCATGAATGGAGGGCTGGAGGGAAAATGAATGAAAGAAGGAGGCAGGTGTCAAAGAGAAAGCAGCTTTAAAAAGTTTTGATAGAACTGTCTTTAAGGGATAAGGCTGGCATTATTCTAGATCTTTCTATTGTCAAGAAATTCCATGACAAGAGCAGAACCAGCGATGCCTCAGTATAACATCCCTACCTTGTGTGTGGCTCTCAGAGCACATAGTGCATTTGTTGGGGACTAATGTGGATAAATACACATCTCTGAATTAAACCGCAGTGCCCATTTAATGGTAACGGTAATGAAGGAACATGTCCCACTGCAGCTTTGTGGCTCATTTATGTATTTTCATAATTTTTGGACAACAACGGAGCTCACAGAGGAATAAAATACATCAGGCTTTGGCTACAGGGGCAATACCTGTTAGCTGGATCAATTCACTGTAGGTTTTGGTATTTTCAAGTGATTTGTTCTCAATAAGGAAAAAAATATATACAGTATTTCTAGCCTTATCTTTTGAAAAGCAGTGGATCCTGAGCCAGGAAGGTGTTCCTGTATAGACAGATAGTGAATATGTGATTTGGTGCTCGTCTGCTCAAATGTGTGAGTCTTTGTTTGTTTCCATACACATGGATCAAGAGCAGATTACTGTGTGATGCCACATGCTGGGTAAACACAAACAGATGGACGTATAGTGAACGTGCATGTGTGCGTATGAAGTGAGGAAGTCTATGGAGGGCCAAACAAAATTAACTTTATCTGACCACTAATCACACACATGCACAAGCACAATGAAGTGCGGCGAGGGAGTTGGAGGCGTGGCAAATATGACTTGATATAAGTTAATAACATAAAAAAAGCTTGTTTATTAAGAAGACTTTTTCCTGACATATCATTATGTGTGTATACTTCTCTGACTGTGCCTTTATGGTACAGCTTTGTTTGAGTTTTGTTTATAGATGCAGCAGCATCAACAGTTTGGAATAAATATAATAATAGTGATTCACAAGAAGCCCGGGCTGAGCAGCACACAAATCAGATAGCACTGAGCATCTCACGCTATATTCAAATAGAACATAATTACAGTGGATCCGCCTTGTGTGTGCACTTGTTTTGTGTTGTGAGAAACTTTTTAGGCCAAGGTAACAAAATACATATGGTTCCACTCAAAGATGCTTATAGCTGAAAATCTGACAATCCCAAAAAACCCACTCAGCCAGAGCTAGAAGATTCCCCGGTTTGTTAATAGACTTTTCACATTCACAACTGTGACAAGAGTACAGTGCAGGGCAAACACTATGACAGCTAAGGCTGCATGGGGACATAATGTACACACACTCTTTTTTTTGCCCTCTCATGCATGCACACACACACACACACACACACACACACACACACACACACACACACACACACACACACACACACACACACACTCAGAGTTACAAGCACACATGTACCAACAAGTGCACACAATCCATTTTCCCCCAACACGTAAACAAAACATGCACAATCTTTATCTTTCAAGTGCAGCTACTGCACACACACACACGCACAATTTAAACACACTCCCTCTCACTCACAGAGGACTGTGGCAGTAGTGTAGCACACTGGTTGGGGTAATGGTCTAGTGAAAAACCATTTCACGGCATAGCGAGCAGAGGAGAGGCAAAGGAGGGGAGCGCGGAAATCAAGCAGAAGAGACTGATACTGAAGGGAGAGGGAGCAGACACACACTGCAACTGTCACAAACACACACACACAGAGGCTTGCACAGGCACACACACTGTAAGATGGGGTCATCTCTCTCCTTTCAACAGACCCTTCAATTTACCCATAAAACACATCAACCCCATCACTTTCAGCACTTACACACACTCTCTGTCTTTGTCTCCCTCTTTCTTACAGGTTTTTTCTTTCTAGGCCTTCGCACACACAGATACACACATTATGGCTCATACGTCCTATCCTTATCACCCGAGCTGTGTCAAGGATTTCAGAGGGATTTAGATTAACATGGAGTATTTGCTACATGCAAACTGCCTCAATGAGACTACTTAGCCCAAATGTTAAGTGTCTCTTTCTTTTTTCCTCCACTCTCCATCATCTCCCTCTTCTTTCTCTTCTCTACTCTTTCTCACCTCTCTTCCTCGATCTCTCCCCCGCTCCCTGTCCACACCTCATCTCCTCCCTTCATTAACCAGCTCCCTTTAAGTGAAATAAAGGATTCCTCTGAGCAATGTAAGATCTCCGTCCCTTACTCTTAGTTAAAATCTCTTTTTTCCTCCTATATACTTGATGTTGTCTTACTCCACTGTCCTTTCTCCTTTCCATCCATCAATCACTTAACTCTCTCTTCATCATGCTCTCTTCCATTTACCACCATCCCTCTTCCATATCCCTTCCACAGCTGTCATGCTACCCCCTCCCGGCCTTAAATCAGTCACTGCTGTTCGCATTTTGTTTTTCTGCTAACCTAAAAGAAAGGGGAAGGGTTTCCTCTTCTACAATAACCCACCATCCTCCTTCCGTACATTTCTTTTAGTCTCAATCCCTGTCTTTCTTTCACTCCCAATGTCCTTTTCTCCTTCCGTTAATCAATAAAAAAAGATTTTGCTCCCTTTCTGTCCTCCCTCCGTTGTGCCCCCCCACCCAGCCTTCCATCCCTGTAGAAATCGATGAATAAGGGAAGGCTGGTCCTAATCCGTATCAGACATATCGTTCTGCTCAGCCAGCACTTTGAGCTGACTCAATTAAAACACAGCTCCGAAGAGACTGCGGTTTATGTGTGTGTGTGTGTGTGTGTGTGTTTGTATATGTGTGTGTGTGTGTTATACTGCGGGTTGTGATATACCTAATGTCTAATGCCTAATGCCTGTGTGTGCGTGTGTGTATACAGTTGCACCTGGGTGTGTTTGGATGAGGGCCACCTGAGGAAGCCTGCGACTGCAAACAGCAAAAGACAATAACCATTCAAGTGATGATCTGCATTTTTAAAAATGGTGTCCCTGGTGAATTCACACATTATAACCGTGGCTTTAAATACTGTATGTCTGACATTAAACTCCTGCGTTCGGAACAAACTGACTATGAAGAAGGGGGGAGGGTTATAGCCAGAGTGTGCCACTGAGACACTGTCCACCTTCAAATGTGAACTATCCCGTTATTACAACCTCCCTGCTCCCAGTTGACCCCCATTAAACAAGACCAGGATCCAAACTCTCACCAGGATTCTTTTGTAAGTAGTATCAACATGTATTTTGACACTATAAAATAAACTTTTGGATGCTATTTAGCAAATGTGCATGGCCAACCTGTGCCTGTGGGCTCAGTCAAAGATGGTTTGTTGGGCTGGATAATATTTTTCATATCAATTCTCAGATAATTTTAATGGAGCAGTAACCTCTAGACTAGTACCACTGGGCCCTTGACTCCCTCTCAGACAATCTAGGCTTAAAACATCAGGGAAAACAGCAGCTCAAACATATATATATATACGGTTTATAAGCACAGTGCAAAGAACTTTAAATGTACAGCACATTTACAATGAAATACCCATAAACATGCCAGCCACCATCTTTAGAACAGTTTTTTTTTTTTAAAGAAAAAAGAAAAAAGCCCTCTAGCTTTCACTCAGGCATGTTACACGGTGTAAAAACTGCCTCAGGTTTTTAGGAAATTACAACACCTGGCTGTGTGCTATTAGTTGCATTTTGTCACCAGTTCATATTTAAGGCCGTTCTATGTGATAACTTAACCCCAGGCATGCTCTTAATATTTCACAGGGATGTAGAAAATCCATACACATACACACACACTCACATACTAGAAATAAAAAAGGAAATTCATGCATACACAACCACATACTTAATCACACTCCTGCACACCCACACTCTGTGTTTAAGATTAATATACCTTGTTAATCAAAATGATATTAGTAATATGTCATCATAGTCTCGAGTGAGGGAGAAAAAAATATTACACCTGTCTCCCGTGTGTGAAGTGAGCGATGACTCAGCTCGGAAGGCATCAGAGGGACATCTAACACACGCACAACACCGGTTTCAGTACAAGATGTTGATTTGTAATTTCTTTCCTTTTTTAAAAAAAATTTCCTTTCAAAACTCATATAACATTTAGCTTATAACCTTCATAACCGCTCTGTCGTTCCTGGCCACAAGCGGTGAGTTGTGATGCCATCCACTGTCACTCAAGCAATAAAAAAACAAAGCAAAACAAGAGGACAGGGTAAAACAACTCACACACTCCATCTTTCCTTCCCCCCACTTCTAACCAACCATGCATACTTCCTTCCATTCATTCACCCCTGCCCTCCATCACAGCACCCCAGTCTTTATTTATTCTTCTCTCTATAACTCTCCATCTGTTCATTTAATACCGTATGCCATCCTTCCTTCCGTCCATGCATTCATTCTAGAGAAAGCAGTAATTGCAGCTGCTGGTGAAAAGCCATCCATTTTCTCCAGCTAATTACTACAGCCTCTTAACAAAGTAGCACTAAAGGAAAGAGAGTCGACAAGCACACTCACAAGAACGTACTTATTCACATTCACATGCAAGTTCACCTCTGCACACACACACACACACACACACACACACAGCTATTCTAATGAGGCCTTTCCATAGCTCACCATTCTTCTAATGAGTCTGTGCAGACCACACAAGAGACAGTCGCTCTCCCAAAGTCAGCTACAGTAGTCGATGTCTTGTTCATTGCTCCATTTGGAGTTAAGATATGCATCAGCATCACAGGCTGGTAGCTTGACTTGTACAATGACCTAAAGTATTTCCAGATTTCTGGTTTGTTAAAAGGATATTTTGGGAAATATGATAATTTTCAGATTAAATTTTTAATTTCAGTTCGAACAAAAATGCTTTTTTTTGTTTTCTCTTCTCTTAGCTTTGAATAAAATCTAATGGACTGTGATTCACCTGCTTGTAGAATTGGGAGCCATCTCTGGGCAAATAAAAGTCTGTCTAAGTGGGTGGTATTCGTGCGTGTGTGTTTATAAAAACACAGTAAAAGCTGTGGGCCGGAGAGTGAAGTTTCACAACCAGAGATCTCAGCACCTGGCAAAGTAATCCCTGAGTCATTGCTATTGATCAACAGCCCCACAAGACATCTGCAGACATACACCATTGTGGTCATTTTGCGCTGCTGGGTTGTAAAATCTCAGAGGCACAGACAGAGGCAGCCAAAAGAGTGAGGGTGATAGACAACAAAAGCCAGAGTCTCCCACAGAACTGTAACAGAGGCAGAGAAAGATAGTGGAAGAATAAAAATAACCATGGGCAAATTTGCTTATTTGTTTACAGCACCAAAGAAGCACCGAACATCTTTATTCACAAACCCTCTTCCTACTGAAATGTCAGCAAAGCACTAGAATAAAGAGCTAAGAATTAAGACTGGAGCACAGTTAAATGTCACAGCGCTGTTGAGCCTCTGGTACAATTAAGACCACAGAAGGTCAATTTTCCCCAAAGCATGCAGCTTAGAGCGTCTCCCATGAATAAAGCGATTAATACTACTTAATGCAAAGCATATCCTGTTTATTTAGTGTAGGTCTGTGAGGCGGCGGAAGAGACTGCATATTAGGTCTGTGTGTGCATGTTTGTGTGTTTGTATGCATATCAGTCCAGACCTATCAATCAAATTAATTCCTCTTTTCTTAAAATGGCATTTAAAAGTTATCAAGCACGTGGCATCCCAGCAAACTTGCAGCAACCACACTGCACACACACACACACATATGCTGGCACACACAGATTTGTTTTTGTCACTTAGGAGGACATTACACACTTATATTCATTCCCTGAAACTTACCTTAACCTTAACGCTAACCAGTACATGCTTAACTTCAGACTTAACCCTAACCTGAAACCAGGTCTTGGCTCATGTGGTCAGGAACGAGGGAAAAAGAAAAGATAGACCGTTGCTTTTTAGTTCAGTGTGTTTCAACTGGTTTTAAACTGGTACACACTGAGATGCAAGAAAAACCCACCTCTGACCTCTTAGCAAATTTTCACTTTGTGACGTACCAGGGAAAAACATAGTATTCATATGGTGCCATGGGTACATGTTTCGGTGATTAATAAATCACCTTGTATGAAATTAGGCTATACGTGCTTATTTAGATGAGCAGGTCATGTTTGTAATAGTTTATGATCAGCAAATGGATTTAATAAAAGCTGAGCTTTTGAATTTACGCTAAAATCACATATCTACTCTCACACACTTCTGTGGCTGGCTTGTTTTGTTCTGAGACCACAAACGAACTGCACCGAAGCCAGCTTGGAAGTGGACCAACACTGCCTCTGGTTGTTCAGTCCACACCGGAGTTCAACTGACAGATTTCCCACCGGCCCAAACATCCTGCACTAAGTGGGCAAACGCTCCACAGTTTGTTTGAAATGGTTGGAAACAAGTTAGGTGTGAAAACACCTATGAATGGTTTTCTTTTGGGGAGGACTTACTTTTGTCCCTAAATGGGAACTGAGTCCCCTGTGTTAACAAATTCTGATCCTGAACAATGAAATATGATCTAGCTGTGCACTTTTCCAGTTCAAATTGCAGCTATTTTTGTAAGTGTGTGTATATCTTATATACACATATATATATATTTTAGGAAGAGAGAGGGAGGAAAGTGAGCGATAGAAATGAAAAAGAGAGAGGGAGAGAAAGGGAAAAAGTGAGTGTGGAGGGAGAGAGAGAGAGAGATGGGGATAAATAAATGATAGTAAGAAGGAAGGTAAGGCGATAGCAGAGAGGCTAGGATTAGTCTCTTCTGCAAAGCCCTAGGAGAAACCCATACAAAAACATGCGCGCACACGTACGCACATATGTACACATGTATGCACAATATCCACGTGTACTGAGTACACATTCAGACGATGACACAGACACATTTTATAAATGCAGTAAAAAAAAAAAACACAAAGAAATAAAAAAAATAAATAAAAGATGGAACGGACACAAAATCACATACATTTAAAAGCGCGCACACACACGCACACACACACACACACACACACAGGTTTATCCAATCCTTAGTGTTCTTAACAGTTAAGCTTGTCCTTGAAAGTGCAAGGTGGGGAATTGATAAGGGGATAGAGAGAGAGAGAAAGGAAGAGCTGGGGTGATGACACATATAGAGGGACAGAGAGAAGGATGAGGAGAAGGAGAGCCGAAAAAGTGAAGCCAGATAATTTGGTTACCTCTAAGTCCCCTTCCTGCCACCCAGATAGTATATCCCTCTTCCTCTACCCTCCCACTCTCCATCTGTGCGTCTCACTCCTTCTCTCTACCCCAAACTTCCCGACTTAAAAAAGTTCCCCTTTGAGGATTAGGGGGAACAAAGAAAGGTGAATTCCAAGGAAGACTGAGAGAGTGGGAGATAGAGAGAGAAATATGGGAGAGTGAAAAGAAGCAGGGGTTGAAGGAGCCACAATTTACCTGACAGAGACACAGAGATGATGGGAGAGAGGACGGAGACAGCAAAGATGAGAGCAGGGTAAATTTTTACCCCCTCTGCCATTTTTATAATGTCAGCGCCTTAGACAGGAAAATCTCTGCTGGGTTTTTATTTGTGGATTCTTGGATTATTTATTTATTTCTCTATGAAATCTCAGGAGCAGGACTTAGCATAAGAGCATAAGCACATAAGAGCAGCACAGCCACCTCCCAACTGTGCGTTCCAGTGTGTGTGTGTGTGTGTGTGTGAGAGAGAGAGAGGATGTATGCATGTGCTAAATATGAGGCTGAAAATATATGTTTTGTATGCGCGTGAGTGCGTGTGATTGTGCGACAGTGGGAGCAGGTGGCTGCAGTGGCAGGTTAGATGGAGCAGTAATAGGATGAAAGTGACACTTTCTCTTTCTGCATCCCTCACACATTCTCTTCCTCTTTCAGATGATTGGCTCCAGTCGGGGGCACTGATGGCCAGGGTGTCTTTTGATTCTTTCCTATATTTCCTATATTTTTTATGTCTTCTAATCTCATGAAAGTCCTGACCTCCTCTCTCCTATTGTCTCCTCTGTCATACTGTTCCAGTCTCAACATGTTTCATATCTTGTCCTCTTCATTTTTACATTGCTCTTTTCCCTTCTCATCTCCTCTGTTTTTCTACTTTTTTTATTTCTTTGAGACATCCTGCCATTTCCATCCTGTCTGTTCAGGTAACACTGGAACTTTGAGGCCCTCCACTACCGCATACAATGAGACCTGCTACCACTCCCAAAGTATTTCATTACAGTGACTAAAACTACAAAACACTAACTATGAATCTTGGGTCTTTCTACATTAATAACGTGTTATAAAGCTGGCCTATGTTGTGCAATGAGATGAGATGAGAAACACACGCAGTGCTGAATGATATAAACATTCACAATAATGCAGATGGACCTTAACTCTATATGAAATGTAGACCACAGGGCCACTTGCTGAGTTTTTGTTGGGTGTGTGAACCTGAATTTGTGAACGAACATGTACACATGTACAGCCACACAAACATGCAAATATACTGCATGTTTGCAGTATATTTGCATATTTGCAATATACCCCTCTATACATGCAGTATAGAGGGGTCTGCTCTATACTGCATGACCCCTGAGAACCTTCTCTTTTCTAGCAGTCAACTTTTTCCAGAAACAACAACTGCATTAAAAAGCATCTATTACCTATTTCACAATGTATCTGAAAAGACTGGGCTGGTATGGTGTGATAATGACTGTGTGCAGAAGGAAAACTAAGTTGCTTGCATGTTGTACACACAAAAATCCTGGCAGAGAGATGAGAAAACATCACTGAACACTTTTCAATTTGCCTGAAAGCTCTGACTTGGCTGAAGGGTCAGATATTACCCTCAGTACAAGGGTGGATAGTGTCATCTATCACATGCCCTCCCAGAAATAGAGATGGATGTTTTCTTGCAGACACAAGCAGTCTGTTGGAGATTGGCCAGGATGTAGACTTAACTCTAGTCCAGGTGGGGCAGATGGGGGTGGGGGGGTGGGGGGGGTAGAGGAGGAGAACAGAATTAGAGAAAGTAGGATGGGTGGGAAAGAATGAGAAATGTAAGGGGAGAGCAAGATGGGGATTAGAAACCCTCTGAAAGGCAGTCACTTAATTTCCTGGCTTACCTGGCTATGATTATCTCCTGGGTGGGAATGGAACGTTTGATGTCCTGGGACCAGACTAATCCTTGGTGACTAACCTCAACCTCTCATTTCCTCTGGATTAGCTCACTCTGCTACTTAATAAAAAGTTGAATGTGGACTGATATTAGCCTAAAGTGAAGGAGAGAAAGAGAGAGAAAGACTGTGTCTCTCTTTCTCTGACTGTGGAGACTGTCCTCACCAGAAACACGACAGTGGGTGTCATTTGTTCAAACACTTAAAAATCACTTATGTCTATGTTTCCTAACAGTAACCTCTTACGGCTTGGCTACGGATAGTGAATGAATGTCTCCATGAAGCAAAGGTGGAAGTTGTGTCACATTGCTGAATTGCCAGAAAGCTGGGGTGGACAAAGGGTGCTACTTTTACACAGAAGACTGATGTTCGCATGCTCTCTGTTACTAACATGGGATTCTTTTAACCACATCCCTGATCATTCCCTCACCTTATCTTAGCAGTACGACTGTCTGAAAAAAAAAAAAAAAACTAAATACCTGATCTGTACTGATCCATTCTAATAATAATAAAAAAAAAAAGTGTAGGAGTGCACCATGCCGTGCCTTCAAAAGGACTCACACACTTCTGCTTGTACCTCAGATTGTGGGTTTTCCTAAAACACACTGCCTATCTGACCAACTGCATGCCCTGTTGCCCTCAGTAAACTAGGTTATTATCATCCTTGTCTTAATGCAAAATAAAGACAACTAGTGAGCCGTGCAAATAATCATTAAGTAATGTTTAAAAGCATTTTGGATTTGACACCACAGATGGAAAAATCATGGATAATGGTGAGGCTGTTTACTCCTTGTAAAGTGCAACTGCTCTTCTGTAACACTAGAAGAGCAGTTGCACTTTAACAATGAATGGTAGATGGAGAAGGAGAAGCTGAACAGAAATACTAGGATTCAGATCACATGGGGGGTGAGTGATAATTGAAGAGAGCAAAACAGGATAACTTCATTCAGTGCCGTTTTTACATAATCATCATTTCATCTCAACATAGTGCAAGACCACTCAAAGGAAATTCAAACGCACACACTCTTGCTTCTCATGGTAACCGGTTGGCTGTGACTTCTTGCCTGTTTGGATAAATTGGTGAAGCTGAAGGTGACATGGTGCCTCCAACAATTTAGGATCTAATGATTGAGGGTTATTTGCAAATTTAGACAAGGACTGAAACTCCCATAAACACACACTTTTATATCTCTAAGAGGCTGCAAATTAACTGACAATTTTTCAGAAAAGCTCTTGCCAAATTATGTTCAGCAGTCTTTCCCTGTTTTTTTTTTTTCCTTCTCACCAGGCTTGTCTCAAGAGGGAACGCCTGAAGTGATGCCAGGTTACCAGCCAATCTGACCAATGACATGTCACTTGACCCTTCTCTCGGCCAATGCCATGTCTCCAACAACCGGCTGGGCCCCAGCTGGCCAATTAGCTCGCCTCTTAGTGTGGAGCTCGGCCAATGAAAAGCCCCGGGAGACTTCTGTTCATCTGAAGTCACAGATGGAAGGACAGAGAGGGAGAGAAGAGGGAGAGGCAAAGAGGAAGAGTGTGTACGTGTTTGTGTGTGAGAGTGTGTGTGTGTGTGTGAGAGAGAGAGAGAGAGACAGAGAGCGTGTGAGGGACTTGGCCTGAATTCCCAAACACTATTGAGACATCTTCACTGAAGAGGTTGGCTAGTTTTGAGTTAGCAGTTGGAAACAAATCTCTCCATTTAAAAGCGACCAATGGGAGAATTCCATTGGTACTAGAAGAAATGAAAAGGAAACCAAACTGCAAACCTGCCAGGTCTTAAGATGAAGATCACCTATGCTTTATTTATTTTGTAATGCGGGAGGTTTCCTTAACCTTATGTAGCTTAAATGCGGTTTTAAGCTTGTGATTTAGCATTTTAGTTTCTGTCCAGCCATAACTAGGTTCCAGTGTGCAGTAGTTTCATGTGCCTTTTGTTATGGATGCATTACACACAGCAGAGTTTTAGCTCAAACTCAATTTCCGTTTTTTTTTTTTTTCCCAAAATCACCTTCCTCTCTATCTCTGCTTTACTTTAAAAATAGTAAAATCGCTGAGGCAGGCCAGTGATTTCCTGTCCATTAAGCCTAATTTAATGAAGAGCTCTTTCAGGTAAAGTTGGCAAGCTGTGAAAATTTGAGTATTAAATGGAAAGGCCTAAATGTTACTGGGTTGGAAAAAGAATATCAAGTGAGCTGTATGGAGGAAGTACCACAAAATGAGTGCAGTGGAACTTGAAAAGCTTTCTCTGCTTCACTAGTTACACTGATTTGGAGTGAAAATTCTCCCTGCATTTTAGCAGTATGTCTATTCTTTATCACAGAAAACATTAAGTGAAACTGACTTTCTTTCAGTCAGCATTTTGGACAGCTGTATTGAAATGCCATAGTTACATAAGCTCGCCCTCTCTCAATATCTCAGCATGTAACTTGAATTTCCTCTCTATTTCTGTACAACTCTTGCTGAATCTTTCCCTGACACACAATCCCCCCCATTTTTAAAGCTAGCACTCTTTCTCTAGACATCTTTTTCAGCTGCAATTTCTCTTTGCTTTACTGACATAGCATCACAGTTCATCTGTCGTGACAGGGAAGTACAAGAGAAAACCAAATATGCGGTTACATTAAGTACACACTTAAACAGAATAACATTTCTAAATCTTTTATAAGTGGTATGTTCATATAAATAAATGTACATAAAGGTATATACTATGCATGGTGGTACGTCTAACAAACACTCTATACACATACCTAGACAAAGCTGTCTGTGTGTTAAAGTTAATCTGATCAATTCAGCATGAGGTTGTTTGTGCTCCTGATGTTCCTCCTCAACATCTCCCTCTTCTCAAGTTTTATAGCACACCATGTTTTCACTGTAGGACTTTGATGCCACTTTAATGCAGTGTGTTCAAAATAGGAATGTTGCTATAAGCTGGCAGAGAAGGTGGCCACAGAGCTGAATTGACGTCTGTGTAAAAGGGAGAACGGGCATGGCGGCATGGGATGATGTTACACATCACGCCTCTGACTCTGAAGCGCTGGCGTGCTATACACACCGGGGCAGCATTATGCCGACTTTGTTTGGTTCGGAGTGAAGGCCAATGGTGGGATCTCAGTTTTAAAGAGGCATAAGTTGTTCTCCCACTCCCTCACTCTCTTTTGACACCTCTCGAGTTTCTTAAACCTGCTCTTATTTTGAAACTCTGAATGTCTCTCCCCCTTTCTATCCCTCCCCTCCTCTCCTCTCCAGCTCTCAGTAATTCTTATCTACCAGATGACTCACCATATTTCAACGTCAGATATTTCTCTCTCAGAAGCTCAAGAGCTGCACGCTGCTTTAAGAATCGCTGGCAATCTCCAAATACACACACATGCACACACTTTATCCTCACTTGCTGACACAATGACAAAAGTGTGTATACAGCGTGCACACAGGTACACATATTTGACACATAGAGGTGTGTATGTCCTCGACAACACAGCTGAGCCAACAATCCCAAAAAATAAAAAATAAAAAGCACGTACACACACACAAGTGAATGGCAGTTGGCTATCTGTCCTGTCCACAGTGCAGTGGCCAGTGGTGATAACACTCTCCACTGGACCAAAACTCATCACTCTTTACCCACATAACTGGACAAGGCTTTGTGTGTTTGTCTGTATGTTTGCCTGTTGGCATCTTTCTCAAAGCCTGAATGGAAGTCATGAGTGCTAAATAGAAATCTAGATTTGATAGGATGTAAGAATGTGTAGACCCATGAGCTATACCTGAAAGGTACTCTCTCTCACACACACACACACACACACACACCACACACAGCTAAACACACAACCATGACCACAACCACAGATTTTCCAAGAATGTGACCTCTACATAGTAAACTGTATTATTCCAACCGTCTCTGCCAACAACACTGCAACAGGAGAGGCTTTCACACTAGATTAAAGGATAATTTCTATTTCTGCATGTGATATCAACATGGCCCTTTGCTGAATCTGCCTAAAAACCAGATGAAAATGCATGCAGGGCTAGGATCTCTAGGAGCAATTGGCATTGTGTGTATGTGTGTTGAAAAACGTGTACTGTACATGCCCTGGTGTAGACACTTATAAATAATGGCCATTTTAAACCTACTGTCCAGAGCATTTGTATTGGGATGGGTGCAGGTGAGTCAAATTGAAATCAAATAATGGACACTACATTAAAGTGGGAGACATAGGCCTATAAACAGTGCACAAAGTTTAGTGGTTCATTAGTAGTCAAAATAAATGATTTCCTTTGACCAAGCCAAACAAAATCATCACATTTTGAAGCTGAAGAACAAAAAATGTGTAACTGTCCAATCAAACTGACAGCAGGAATCAAAAGTCATCACTTGTGGGCAGTCGTTTCTTGAGTCTGTTCCTGGATAAAGGTCATGTTTAATATGGCATGTCCATGTAGTTTTATATATTCTTTAAATTAAAACAATCCATAGCCATGTGTATCTCCTTACCTATTTTGGCTGAAGAACCAACGTGACTTAGTCTGATCCTGTTCCCACACACATGTTCTCCCGTTATAAATCTTTCCATTGCATACTCACAGCAACCCATAGCTTCATATATGACGTTTTGGTGCCTCAACCGTCAACTTATGTGGTCATGCAGGTGTCTAGAGAGACAGGGCTGCTTTGAAAAGGCTCTCCATGCTCACCTTTTAGCACTCTCTTACTTAGAGTCTCTCTGGTTAGGAGTTCAGCACCACATCGTTTTTGTTTTAACCTCCATGCTACAGATACCCAGCTGTTCTGTCAGAGCTGCACTGAGGCCGGACTGTAGGGAATCATGCATGTTAAAAACAGATAAGTCATGACATGTTGATTTAGTGTTTATAAAAAGACAACACTTCCTGAAAGGCTTTGATTGTGAAGCAGTTACCAAAAAGTGCAGCTTCATTCACCAGGGTCAGCAACTGGCTGCTAACTCCATGACTGATGGTTTATGTTAACATATGGACTATTTCTTTGCCTTTTTTGTCAGTGAATCAGTGAAAATATGGCAACATAGGAGCATTAAAAGAAACACTGAGATTTATCTATTGTTCTATAAAGACAGTGAAAAGAAGAAAACACTTCTTCTTGTGGTGTCCCAACAGCTGCAACTGCATGTTTCCACAGCTAACAGACCACAGTACATTTTAGTGAGGTCACTGGCTGATACACAGAGAATTAAATCATTGAATTAAGGCTTCTTCTGCTTTTCATGTCAGGACCTACAAGAGGAATTTTGTTTCTCACCCCAGGACTCAGGCACAAACAAATTACAGAGGTAGTCATGTGGGGACCCAACAACCACAGATCCATGAACCGTTCTGGATCTCAAACCAAACTTTATGAGGCCAGACTGTAGGGAATCGAGCATGTTATAAACAGATAATAAGTCATGACATGTTGACTCACTCTGCCCTGCTGGAAGAAAGAAGACACAAATCACACACGCCAGCGAGGGAGTTGATACACGTGTGTGTGTTTAAGAACATAATTCTGTAATATTGAGTAAATGTGAGATTGTGTGTTCATTGTTGTGTGCACTGCATGTATGTGTGTGCTCTTTCTGGCATATACGTCTGATGTGTGTTTTCATCCCTGTGTTTTATTGTGTGTGTGTGTGTGTGTGTGTGTGTGTCTAACAGACGTTGAGCAGTCATCAGACCATCCAGGCACCAGTCCCAGACAGCAAGGTCAGAGTCATTCACTAATCATATTAACATTCCTCCATAATGACCCAACGCATAACTCTCCCTTTTCAGTCTTTTCCTCGCTCCCTCCATCCATCCGTCTCACTCATGCTTTCCCTTTCACCCCGTCTACTCCCCATCTGTATTTCTTTCTTGATTTTATCTACCTCATCACCTCATTCTTTCTGCCTCTTTTTAACTTTTCTGTCCACTTTTGACCTTCAACAGTTCTCTCATTTGTTGACTTTTCCTCCTGTATGTTTTTTTTTCTGTTTTTCTTCCCTTCTCATTTTACTATGATTTCTACCCCTCACTCTCTCCAACTGTCCTTTCATTTCCTATAGTTAAACCCCATCTCATCTTTCTTTCGATCCCCCTCTTTCCTCTCAAATGACCTCGTGAATTATGATGCTGTCTAATCCAGCAAGAGGTCACCAATTTAATCCTGAGGCCACAAGATTATGGGCAATGATGAGCACCTTTTACACAGGAGTGACAATGGATATACCGTTTAGAGACGGCTAAATGGACAGATATTTCAGACATTATTTTAGTATTACACCATATCATTATTTATCCAACATATTTACATCACGCTTTACTGCATCATTTTGCTAATCTCTTTCATCTTGATACATGAATTTGGAGACTGTTTCCTTCTATTCTCTGACTGTGTGCATGCACAATGACAGAAATATGCATCCATGTTCTTTTCATTAGACTTATAAAGCCACACATACACCCGGGTCTGTTCTTTAAATTTCAGACATTGTGTAACTGGTCATATGTGCATGCTTTTCATTTCCACTCCCACATCACTATACTGTACTCCACCACTCATGAGACCTGTCAGTGAGAAGAATGGCAAAGAAGATGTGAAGGTTTACCTAATGTGTCAAATCGGCAAGTTTCTCCTGCAGCATCAGAGCAGCTGTCATTACACACGGCTGTGGCTATTTACAGAGTCCGTACCACTAATTTATCAGACAGATCTGCTCAGCTGTAATATCTCAGTCATCATTATGAAACGTCAAAAAGATGATCAATGATTAATTTATAGCGCTCATATTGAAATAGACTTGCTACTTCACAGTTGACAACAAAATGAAAAAAATCTCTGACGGAAATAAAAAAAAGAAAAAAGAATGATGAAGTTTGTCACTCATAAACAGTTGATTAAAATTAATCTTATAAATGCCTTTGATCAAAAGTTTACAGATTGATGTGTAAATTCAAAATTAATGATACAATCAGCGAAAATGGCAAAACACTTAAATAAATATGTCTCGTGTCTTAGATTTTATCTCCTCCTGATCCTGTCACCTGCAGTCGGCTCTAGAAAACTGTGTGTGCACCTGGTCTGAAGAATGCGTGAGGTGACCTCAGTCTCTCTTTTCTTTTAGAAATACCATACACATGCAATGATAAAACTTAAGCCTTTTCTGTCTATCAATATGAAAATACATTTTTATTCAGAGATTTGTCCCACTAGAATCAGAACATTTCCCCTGTTAAAAGAGAACATGCACTTCTGATCCTAAAAACGAGGAGAAGTCTGTGGTTAGATTTTCAGTGAGAAAAGAGCAACATGCAGACAGCTGGATGTAAGCTCCAAAGATTTTCTGAGTCCACTGAAGGTTCATCGGCACAGTGAGTCTTACTGTTGCAGTGTATTGCAAGCATGTGACATAAGTGAGCTTACTGTAGGTCAGTTTTGTGTTGTTTTAAGCGTTTTTACTTGCTTAGATAATTTGTGAGTATAAAGCAGATCTCTATCAACACCAGGTTTTGCTTTTACTCTTCCCCAGCCAAATCAAACAGAGCTCTGACTTGGCTTGGACCAGCCTGACTCAGAATGGATATGCATTTGGCCTGATGTTCTGCAGTGGCTTCCATATTAGCCTGTCTTTAACTCCACACACACGCACACACACACACACACACACACACACACACACACACACACACACAGACAGTCTTAAATCTGTAAACACTTTTAAGGTTTCTTTCTCTTTTCTCAGTTACTACATGTACCGTTACACCGCCCCCCTTTTTAGCACACACACATGTGCATGCCCTCACATACACACTATCTTACCTGGTCAGTCGGTGTGAATGATTTAACTGTTAATGGCTCCAAATCTCTGACAATGAGTCAGTCGTTAAGTGCTCCAGTCAGTCATAACCACCGAACCTTGCTGAAGATTACCTCATGACTAAGCGTGAGTGTGTGTGATTTTAGCTCAATGGTGCAGTGGTCCATGGGGACTTGAAAGAGACAGAAAGGGAACATAGGAAAGACAGAGGAACAATAAATGTCTGAGCATGAGAGTATCTCCATTATTGACTGAGACAGTGAAAGGATGTATATCATATCTGTACTTGTGTGTGTGTGTGAGTATGTCTATGCTAGTCCCAGCAGACGAAAGCTATGTGTCTGGGTCCACTGAGTCGGCACTGATCCCATCTTGTCTGACTTGGGGATTACAACCTCCTGACCTGCTGCTGGGTGTATTCACATTCATCAGCACACACATACACACACACACACACACACACACACACACACACACACACACACACACACACACACACACACACAC
>JBBMJY010000007.1:17642362-17658690 GCA_037833715.1 Toxotes lorentzi | reverse complement strand
ACACACACACACACACACACACACACACACACACACACACACACACACACACACACACACACACACACACTCTTATTGCACGAGGATCTCACTCCCTCCCTTTCTGCCTGCCTTTATCTCTGATTTTGTCTCACTCTCTCTATACACTTTTTTAAGTTTACATCACTTTTACTTTTCAGTCATTCACCAAATCCTACAAAAAAGAAAAACATCTTAAGGAGAAACAAACAAACCTATAAAAGTGAAGCTGAATTAGTTTGCCATCGGCTCACCCCCATAAACATTACTTGTCCCTTTACCCTTCCCACAGAAAGCCAGACAGGTAAATAATCGCCTGTGCTTTAATTAATAAATGCATCATCCTTAATGAGAGGGGCTTATTAGGCCCTGTGGCAACTGCTACTGGTCTGTTTTTCTTTTGATTCTTTTCCTTTTTTTAACTTTCCAACTTCAAACTTAATTTCCACCTCTGAAGCATGCTAATTGCTCTCGCTCTCTGCTTTATAACAACAAAAAAAAGTTTTCTCATTTGGAGGTAGAGAGCGGTGTAATGTGCAGCTATCGATCGCAGGGTAAAGGAGAACTGCCCTGGTCACAAACAAAACGACTTTTAGAGCAGGTATAACTTTGGGTAAACGAAAGGCGCTACATCTCTGAATCATTCAGTGTCGCTTTCGGTATTTTGTTACATGAAACTGAAAACTCATTGAACACCACCTCAGTGCACCCTAGAACCCCAAAATAAATCTAAAATGAACCACTGACTAGGGTTGCAGCTTGTTTTCATTTTCAAATAATCTACCGGTTAGTTTCTTGGTTAATTATTTGGTCCATAAGATGTCAGGAAATACTGCAAAAAATATGAAAGATGTCACAATATTGTGAAAGTTTCAGGTTAATTTTGAAAAATCATATTACTAGCTACATTACACAATTGTTAAGCCAAATCTTTTCAGATAACTTATTCAGATTTCACATTTCTGCTTTCTCCTATTTTGTGCTCTTTTAAAAATTCCCTTGTTTTAAAGCCGAGTCATATGATGCAATCCTACAGAAGAAACAGAAGAAATAAATGGAGGGATGAGGTTACAATGACTGCAGTTACTGAAATGATGCTCCAAATTAAAGACTTTTTAAGGCCTTTGTAACATTGCTGAGAATGCAATTTAATACCTTCTTTACGGTTCAGCTGGTTGAAAGATGATGGAAAACAAACAAAAAGGCCTACAATTATTTACACCAATGTATTGACATTTAAATCACATTATTGTCAGTACATCCCCGCTTTATATAACAATCAAAAAAGTCCTAAAAATACACAATTACCATAAAAACACTCAAAAGTGTCTGTGTCTCTTTGAGTCTTCAGGTTCTATGTAGGAGTGGCTGTGGTGTGGAACTGCAGCAGACAAGAATATTAAATATAATATTAAAATATTTAATAATTTTGTAAATAAAACATAAGACTTTTTAACAGTTCCCAAGTACTTTTTTTGAGAGAACTGAACTCAGTGCTTGACTTTTCATGCCCTGCAGATACCCTGTCAGAAGACCACTTACTCTGGTCATTCAGTGTGTCCTGAGGACTCGTGGCCTGGTGCAACTCCATTAACTAAGACACATTCTGTAAGACATAGCCTAGAATAATTCTTCTCCTTAGCATTTAAAACTCCTGAAATGCTTTCTGTTATATTTATCAACAAATTCCAGCTTAGATGTGAAAACAATAATAATTAAATTAATGATTAAATTATGAAGTGCTTATTATAGATTATTTTAAGTTTATTTATTTTGTATTCTTCTTTAAAGCACAGCATAATGATGTTTGACAGCATCTGGGAACACACAAATAAAGCTTCTGTCTCCATCCAGCTGAGCTGAATTGAAGTGTTGATCACGGTGCAGTGATTAAACTGTGATATACTGCAATAAACCTGTCCATTTGTCATAGGAGATTAATTTTAGCTCCACAGTGAGGAACTAATTTAGGTTGTTCTGGATGATTTTTTTTTTTCTCAAGAAGCCATGGAAGCTTAAATATCAGTGTGACAAGATAAGCCAAGGTGAAATTCAGGCAGTACCTGATTTTATAGCTGTGAAGTTGGTTTTGAAAGGAGGGACAGAGAGGCCAGGGATCGTGTGTGAACTGAAAAAGTGAAACTGTACTCAGTGATACCTTTGACGTGTCCCTGAAAGAGTGTGGATAAGATTTGTTTTTGTTAACAGGAAGGGAAAAACAATACAAGGCTTTTGTTCATATAAGGAGCCTGAAGTGGCCTGCGTTACTGTGTATCCCTACAGAGTTTTAACATTCGCTGACAATTACAATAAATAATCCACATTTTCCATGACATCAACTCTCGGTCTCAGATTGTTCCCTTACCCGTGTTTATATGTTGAGTGACAAATAAAAGTGTTGTAAGAATAAACGGTGTCTGAAATAGTCAACAGTGGTAGAAATAGTGAAGCAGAGCCTTAATAATAATAATAATAATAATAATAATAATAATAATAATAATAATAATAATAATAATAATAAAACACAAGCCTGATACTAAACCGTCAAACATTTCACAGGTCTCTATTAACAGTGTAATCCATCAAAACTCGTCTAGACTTACTAGACGTCTAGAAGTCTAGACGTTAGGCATTAAGGAGAGATGCCATTACCGTTACCACTGGCATACAAGAAAAATGAGTAGCAGCAGGTAAATGGGAACATATTGTCAGTGTCTGCTTGACCAAGTGGTATGGCAAAACAATGGCACTGTCAGACTAATAAAAAGAAAATCTGATACCTAGCAACATGTTTATAATAGCAGTACTCACACTTGGTTTGCAGCAGCTGCCAACAAAGTACTGGCAGGCTGACACCTGGTACCAGAGTGGGAGGTGATTTCTCATTAGCGCATTAATAATTTACCGTTATTACAGCATCACAGACGTGTTTTGGAGCTTTTTTGCACCGTGACTCAGGCAGCGTGATCTCAGAAGTCAATCTGTGAGAATGTGATTATGATTCTGTGATTTGAAAAACAGCACCCGCAGGATGACAAGCAAGTAAAACCTCGACTTATCTCCTCTGTGTCTCATCCTCGGTGAAAAGTGGATGATATCAGTCCCATCAGCTCAATGCCTACAGGAACCATTCACATCAAAGAGCAACTTGCGACTGACAGCTAAAAGGCCTTGAATAAAAGCAGTGATCACTCTGATAACTGATAGGGAATAAGAAATCACACAAATACTCGGTACATAGAAACACGCTGTACTGATGTGTCAACACAAGCACACACTGTTCATGGTGATCTCATGGAAAGAAAACCTGATGGTGACAGACGGAGGAGAATTTAATAAATAAATGTGAGGGGGTAAAAAGTTCAGATTATGAGACTTCAGTGGACTCTACTGTCAGGTGCTTCTTTGTGTGTCCAAATGTCGGCGTGTGTATACGTGTGTTTGAGCTCCTCACCCTGTGTGCGTCGCTTTC
Source organism: Toxotes lorentzi (assembly GCA_037833715.1). NCBI lineage: Eukaryota > Metazoa > Chordata > Actinopteri > Toxotidae > Toxotes > Toxotes lorentzi. The sequence continues at coordinate 17,655,200 of JBBMJY010000007.1, read as the reverse complement.
GTGTCCTCTGCGTCGTGGGTCCAGCTCTTCATAAGGTGGTGCCATTCCTTCTCTCCTTGCCTGCTGGTACTCTCTTCTTAGCTGCTGGATCCTGTCCACATTGCTACACACACACACAGCCAGAGGTAGGTAGGCCCACAGATGAAACCAAGCACACACAGAGACACACACACAAAAAAAACAACACAAAAATGTAATTGGGTTAATTAAGCTGTTACACACCTGAGGTGAATGAAGAGAATATTCAGACACCACATGTTCAGAAATGAAGCCAAAAACTGAATATGTTCATTTTGGGATTCCAGATCCTAAGGACAAGCATGTTCAATAGTGATTGAAAGAATCAGGCCAGTGACCAGTTATAGTGTGTTTTAACATAGTTTTTCTCACAACTGAATCACATTGGTATCAATGCAAAAAAAAACAAAAAAAAACAAAAACTTTGAGAACTCTGATATCGTCATCAGACAGCTGTCCTGATGACGAGCCAGCCAGCAGATGCCATTAGTTTATTTAAACAGTTATTTTCCCGACATCAGCCTGCAGGAGTTTGACTGTAGAAATAGAGACTTGACAAATCCACCTGTATATATGCACACATACATGTGTTAATGCAAGGACACATTTCACACACACTCACACACAAAGATCAACCTCTTAATCGTTCTGACTCCCTCCATCTATATCTGGTTTTTCCATGTTTTTCTTTTGTCTTTGCAAAAGGCAAGAAAACAAAAACATCAATCATTCTATGAATATTCGTTCTCTCTGTCAACAGAGGAAATATGCAGCATATCAACACTGAACCCTGGGCACCCTTGTGAGTCATGCACATACACACATATCCACTCACCCACACATAATGGAAATGTGGAAAGCCATATCATACACATATGTTCCCATATGCACCATTATAACTGCACTGTGCAATTTCGTGAACCAACTTGGTGGAAGGAGGAAAAACACATTGATGTAGCATCAGGATTTATGAAAAGTCAGAAAAAAAAAACAGCAGCCCACTCTCTCCCTTTTCTCCAAGGCATTCTGTAAACTATGTCTTCTGAGAGGTCACACAAAGGTGGTGCATTACCAATACTCAGCATGTCACACATAATGTGACAAGAACTTTGGTCTTTTTTAGATTTGTGGGTGTAAATCCCAAGTCAAAAATAGGCCTTTAAAAATTGAAAACTGTAGCACTGTTCTAATCTAAACCCTGGACTCTGTCTAGCATAACTGTTTTTCACACTTTGGGAAAAACTCTGTAAAATCAGGGATGACTCTGCTCTGGAGTGGGGTTTAGTAAACCGTGGGCTACAGCTTGAGGTATTCCATCCCTGACAGGGGTTTTGGTTCATGTGAGAAAGCCAGAAATTAATTATTAGACATGAGCAAATCATCATTATCACCACACATTAAGCTCAAACACATGATTAACACACAAATGAACAAAAAATACGAGTAGCACAACCGAAAGCATATACACTCTACAATTTGTCTTTGTCAAGACAAACCTCTATTATGTGTGTGTGTGTGTCTCTTGGTAGTGTCTTTCTCTCAAACTGGCCATTCAGTGATTCAGTGTCTGAACACACAGCCCGCAAAATCAGATTAGCTAAGAAGAAAAAAAACATTTATCCATGTCCATGTATGTCCGACCATGGAGAGACAAGAGACATTCCACAGTGTTGACGATGGAGTGGGGAAAAACTGAATTGCGCCACATTACATACCAGGAGCAAAGTAACAAAAGGGTTAGCAACATGACAGACAGTGACGTGGCACATTTAGGTTGCTAGAAGATTGGTAGGTTTCATTGTTCTATATTTTCATACTACCACAGTGACTATCAAAGAAGAAGAGCTGCAATAATTTCATTCAAACTAATTCACTCCTCCAAAATAAAACTATCCCAAAATAAAAGTCTTAACACATATAGCAGTGTAAATTATGAGATGGCTACCTGTAGCTATTTTACCTTCCAAATGATAACACAAAAAAAATCAAAAGAACTTTTAAAAAAAGCTAAATCGTGATTTTACATCAATGTTCATTTCCCAAAATGTAAACTATGCTCAAAAGTTTCTCTCTGTCCACATTTTGTCTTTACCTATTCTCTTGTTCTCTTCCCCCTCCCCTCTTTGAAACGATAAACCCAGAGAGCTGTGAGAATGAGTGTAATATCTAGGGCTCTGAAAACACATTTTCCCTGGTCTCACATCACAAATCATGTGTATTGCATGTGCTCTCACCCTCATATTTCAGAAAACATGACTGTTAAAATGTCCTTTTGTTAGCATCTTAAACCACCAAACAGAGTCTCTCCCTCTTGAATATGAATATCATTTCTTTTCATTTTAAAAAATGTTTAATTCTTAATATTTAATATACAAAAAAATAGCAAATGCAGAATATACAGTGCACTCTTTCATCCATTTAGAATTCACTGGGGGCAAAGGAGTAGATTGAGAGAAATTGCATTTATGTATAGCATATTGGGGACTGCATTGTGGTGAAACACAATCTGTTTGTATGGGTGTGTTTCTGCTCCATATTCTAGCCGCAGAGAGAAAGAGAGCTGTGTCAGCAGTAACGCACAGCATCGACTGTGCAGAGCAGATTTGCACAGTGAAATCAGATGCTAACTGCACCTCATGACCAAGAGAGACATGTTTTTTTTTGTCCTCTCACTTTGCCTTTCTGTTCGGGTTAATTCCAACATTTCCTTTTCCTTTAAATTTTTACAATTCTCTTAATGAGTTTTATTGAGCGGGCATCATTTCATCAAGAGAGGAAATCCAAGCATTTTTATTTCTTTTTTTCTTAATTTCTATTATTGTCTCTACCACCTTATTCAGCATCACAGGGATTGTAGTATCCCAGAATGTTAGAGCCTGCCAAACTGGAAGCTCATCACGAGGCTATCGCATAACAGAAATAAACATTCAAATTTATTGGCAATCAATGCGACATCCCATTTCTTCCCTTTCCTCTTGCTTTTACCCTCTGACCACGTCTGGGTGTCTCAGATACAATGAATGCTTAACCTCTCTCCCCCCTAACAGAGATTTCTCAACAACGCATTTATAAACCAAGAAAAAAAAGTTAAAAACAGCAGAGTGTGCTAATGCATCATTACACTGGATGGCTCTCAACACTCTTGTTGCAAGTGTTTTTATGTGGTTTCAATTTCCCTGTTGGGATCTTATGGAACGCACAAGTCATGAGTGGGATCCCAGTCTCCTTTATAAGGGCCACTCCAAACTTTGGATGCAAATTAGGGAGAAGCTTAAACATAAGAAAGGAAACAAAGGCTCGAGTTGTGTTCAAACAAAATGTGCCATGACTGCCTATAAAGACACAAGGAAAACACACAGCTCAAAATTTGCACTAATTCCGCAGCTTCAATCCATGAATGTGAAAGCAAATGAGGAAAAGAGATGAACTGGAAGGAAAGAACAGAGAGAGTTGGAGCTTCTGGTGGGTTTTGCCATCAGTGTGAGTCTCACTGAAACATAAACAGGTAAACTTTGAACACATACTGTACGTCTGCTGCAAAAACTGCTTGCTAAGCTATGGCCAAAGTCTGTACAGTCATTACTTTGGCTGTTTGTGGCAAAATGCAACATGAAATTCTCAAATATATAATGTGCATGTTCTCCTTTGCTGTGCTTTTTCACATTTATGTATCACAGTAGAAAAGATCTGTGTTGAGGAGCACCAAATGATACACACCCCATACAAATATGCGCGAGCACACACACACACACACACACACACACACTCACACACCCTCACTGCTCTATTTTTTTGACAGAGGGCCTGGGAGAATAAGGTGGTAAAATGTACACAACACTCATTTTATACCCACAGACGCATGCACACACATAAACAAACATTCTTAAGTATACACACACACACATACACACAGGGTACTTTATACAATTTATAACCCCACATAAAAGGAAGAGGGTGGGCTCACGAAGTAATAAACATGATAAACACAAACATACACACACAAACACATGCAAACAATTCCATGACCACATACTGAGGGACTGAAGAAGTTATTGATTAGCTTTAGAGAAACAGGTAAGCCATAAAAGAAGCAGAATTGTATGACTTTGTATGACATATGACTTTTTAACTACCACTGTGGTTGTTAAACATCGCTAGGATTGATTCATGTGGTAAAGGCCAAATAGCAAAACACTGTTCTGTGCTTTTGTGTGATACAGTAGATGACTGTGTACCTTTAATTACCAGTACCATCAGGAATAACTTCAGATGAGTATGTCACGGTTTGATTCTAAAGCTTAAAAATATCTTTTCCATGTTTCAAAATAAGAGCACAGGCTTCCCCCAGAAAAAAAACTACCTCTTCTTTCTCTTTCTCTTTCTCACCCTCTCTCTCCGCCGAGCACGCACACAGACACACACACGCACAAACACAGGGAGATCAATCTCTTGCTCTTGCTCTGACACACCAATAATAATTCTATAAATGTTTAAAATCAGAATGGGAAACTCGGCATAGCTGTTAATAATGCTGCTATTAATAATTAAAAGTTCCGTTCCATTAATAACACGGCGCGATACGCCCCAAAATATATCAATGTCCACAGTAAAGGAATACATCCTTGTCATTAAAGCCTATAAATATTTACAAGACTGGTTATAAGATGTGCAATTTTTTTTTCTAAAGTTGCTTTAAATCAGTTTTGGGATTTTGTCATCTAAAAGCAACACTTAAGTGCTGAGGGCAGGATGAAGTGTGACCTGTGTTTATAGGTCGTGAACATTTGACATTCATTTTTAATGACATAATGTGAGATCTCTCAAATCCAGTAGTAACACAATCCATGCAGGAAAAAAAATACACAATGCATAGGTTTAAATTGTGTTTTATTTATGTAACCGTAATGTTTGTGTTAAGTGTAAATACCTTGGAAAGGCATTATCAGCCTGGATGACTTTAGGCCTGGCTTAATAAGATCATCAATAATTAAACACCATTCAGTCATTTTGCAAATCCATTAACAACACCAGTGCTGGTACTGTATCGAAAATAAAAAAAAACACAGTGATTTGTCATACGCACCTAAAGACCTACTGGTGTTTTCCCTCCTTCATAAAAAAATAATCAGGAATATAGACAACACAAAAACAGATACAGTATAAAAGAAGAAGGAAGAGACAAAGACGGAGAGAAAGGACAGGTCAAGTAAATGTGTTTAGTGTTCTCTAACAGACCACGTTGAGCTGAAGGGTCTCATAAATCTAATAGAAAATGGCCAAAGGACTGCAACACGCACAAGTAAGAGCTCAGATTCACACCTACAGGGATGGACAACACAAAGTCTCCTGTTAGATGTGGCACAGGGGAAATATGTTACTCAGATTCTTGGCTCAGTCAGATTTATTGCATCTATGCACATATGTGTACATGAGAGTGTGTGTGTTGGTAGTAGTATTTTAACAATCTGAACTCTCACATGAACGGTCTAAAAATGATTTTATTTTATTTTTTTAGCCCGATAGCGTCTCTCTGCAATGACAGGACTCAAACCACAGTTGATAACAGAGAGGGAAAACAACAGAGGAAATGAAGCTTAATATTGACTGATGATGACAAGAGGGAGTTGTAGTCTTTTTCTTTCCACACGTCCACAAATGCGAGCTGGACTGTGTGTGTTCTCCCCGGTGTCTAGTTGTAGAGCAGAGGATCGTTATCAGACCACAGCAACAGACACAGGTCAATGCATTATCTCTGTCTGTCCCTGTATCTCTGTTTCACTCAGCAGCTTGCTTGCACTTGCGCGCACACACACACAGACACACACACGCACGCACGCACGCACGCACACACACACACACACACACACACACACATATGGATTACAAAAATAGTTATAATCAGTGTGAGTTATTGTCCATCATCTGGTTACATGGAAATGAGCTATATGTTCTGTCATTTTGACATTTTCCTTTACAGAGTTATTTAGGGCAGTAAACATTCACAACTCTAACACTTTCCATTTTCATTTTCTCACACCTCCATTCAACCTTTTGTTTCTCACTCTCGAGCCTCATCCCACTCTCCACAGTTTGTGCAGGTAATCATCTCTGCTGTCATTTCCATCCCTGCCTTGATACCATCTATCTCTCCTTCCCTCCCACTCCATCTTAATCTCTTCATCATCTGCTCATCTCCACCTCCTCTGCCCTGCCTCCATTCCCCTCACTCGTCTCACCCTTCATCATCTTACTCCTCCTAATCTCCCAAGCTTCTGCTTGGCTCTCATTAGCTGACGTGTCCGCTAATGAAGTTTGACAACAAAAGATCACCAATTCTGGCAGGTTGGTCAGAGGGGGGAACAAGAAAGAAAGGGGCAAGAACAGGGGGAGAGAGGGTGACTGAAAGAGAGACTTAGTAATACACTGCAGTTGTGTATGTGGCGTGGGCCCGTGTATGTGCTGTCAGGTTGCTCTGTTACTCTCTTCTCCTTTCCAGGCTAACAGGAAGTGACATGTGTTTTTTAAACGCGGCTGACGGGATATGACACCGCTCCTTACACGGCGCCGTCTAAGCACGGGAGTAATTAGCGCTCTATCGACTGCCGTGACATCAATCAGACTAGCTGTCTAAATGCCCGCGTGTGCAAGAGAGACACTCACAGCAGCAAAGGAGGCTGGCATCCTATCGTCATGACAATCGGTGTGTGTGTATCAGTGGATGTTCACACTGTACAGATTGAAACTTGTCTGGCATAACATTATTTAGACAAACCTTCCTTGTCTGTACACGTGTGTGTGAGTGAGTGTGTGTGTGTGTGTGTGTGTGTGTGTGTGTGTGTGTGTGTGTGTTTCTGACAGACGGTGAGAGGTGGTGTGCTACAGTTGGTAAAGTGGCTGGCATATAATCATGGAAGCAGGTTGCCTGGCTCAACATTCCCCTTTGACTCTAACAGCTTAGTGTGTAGCAGGAGGCCTACTTGCCTAATGTGTCTGCCAACCACATAAACTATAGACTGCAGTTGCCTGTTTATGTTGTGTTGCAGGAAAAGTGCAGCTTCAGACCCAAAGAACAAAAAAAACAAAAAACAAAAAGACTTCTGACAAACTGGCAGAGACCAGACGGAACAATGTTAAGGCTTTCTCCACACTCATATCCATTTATTACTTCTGTTCCCATTGTGAGAAGTGTTACTGAAATATCTACCATTTTATACTTGATTCTAACTTGACCAAGAATCTCCCTAATAACTCAAGCAGGTTTGAGAAGTCACTCCAGCTGACCTTTTAATTCACATGACCTCATATCTCCCATGCTCTCTGTCAAATTGTCTTTCCTTGTTCTACAAATATTTGCTGGTTATGTGGACACAACCAAGGTCGTTTTATTAGGTTTAATTAAAACCTTAGTAATAACTCTCATAACCAAACTTGAATAACTAACCTTTCCCGAAATTCGTCAGCTTAACCTTCACCAACAAACATGGGCTTTAATTTTGTCTAAAAAGGTTCGGAGACAAATTTAAGGTTATGTGACGTGTGCAGAAATCTATAGTATTTTATACAGATGCTGCTACAGTGAGGCATTCCAGACCTGCAATTAGACACAATTTAAGCTCACACTGTGCACATGGTTACTAAAACCACCATACAGTACACTACACCTCACATTGGCTTTTCTGTTAACGTAACTACCATACAAAAAACATCCATTAATCCAGAGCCACCCCTCCAAGGACTAAGAAACAAGTAATGCACTGCATATGAATCACAAGAACCTGCCAAACAGATTTGAGACATACAACACACACACACACACACACTCACACACACAAAATGCAGAAAAACAGTGTGTGTTGCTTAGCTACAGGTTTCCACTACTGAAATCTCAATGTAATTCACTTTTTCATAACCCATACCACATGACGAGGGTACAAGACACAGAACGGGAACAACAAACATCTATTTAGATGGAAAATAACATTAAAGATGTCCAGAGCTCATTTCGTCACTGAGCATGCATCTCTTTTTTTACTTTTTTGTCTTGAAACTTTCAGTGTGTTCACATGTTAGTGTGTCCTTTTAAGAGGCGAGTGTATGTGCCCATGTGTCCTTTTTACCATGTACGTGCTCTTTCGTGGGTGGATGTCCTTTGCATGGAATTTATTTTTCATTGAGAACTACTTGTGCAAATACGAGAGGCGGAAATCATAAATGAGAGGAAGAGAGTGCAACAGGGGGAAAGAGAGACCTAGAAAGAGTCTATTGACGGAAAGAGAACAGGGGGGAGGAAGGGATGGAGCAGATGAGTGCCTCTTGAGAGCTTTTCCTTATTAGCCAAGCTGAATCACGCGCTTTGAGTCCGGAAAACACACACTCTGGCCCTTTTCTTGTCTGCTAACCATCACTTGCCCCCCCCCACACCACCTCTTCTCATTCCTCTTTTTTTTTTTGGCCCTCTTCACATTCTCTACGCTCAGCATCCCAGTTCAGTTTATGCTTTTTTTTTTTCTACTTTCCCATCTCCTTTTCTCAGTCTAATTTGCCCTTTCAGGCACAGACATTCACTGACCCCCCACATCCTCATTCTCCTTGCATGTCCTCACTCGTTCCCCATTTCATCTGTTGAATCATCCCAAAACACCCACTTAGCCTCTCTTCCCCTCTGAATCCCTTGCTAACTCTTCTTTTCTCCTCACTAGTTGATCCACTTTCCTCATTCTTGCAATTATTTGGGTTCACTCATGTCTCCTTTCAGCCCACAAAATTTAGACCCCGTAGCATCTCCTCCAAATCATCCTCTTCACTGTTTTTTTTTTAAAGTTCTAAACATGAACTGACCCTCAATCTTTTTCTTTATCTTCTTTTTTCTTTACCTTTATCCCCCGTTTTCACTACTCTGTATCCCTGTCTTCCTGCTTTTAGATTTGAATCCCCTTTTTTCTTCAGCACTTTGTTCCTTTATATCCAGATTCATTCTGGGCCTTTCTTCTCCATACCTCTCTTCTGTTTCACCCCTTTCCCCTTTTCCTTTCTCTAACTTCCCTTCCTCTCTATTCCCAATCCCACTTAACCTTCCATTTTACCTCCCTTTAGTTGCCAAACACTCCAGCCTTCTCTCTCACATCCGTCATGGTCCTTGGATCTACTTGCATCGCTCAGTTTTTAAATTAGCTGCAAATTCCATTCGTCTTTCCACAGTTTCAATATTACTGCCATTTTCTTCAAACCTCCATGAACAAATTAGTCCTTTAAAAAAACCCATATAAGCATAAGGCAGATCTGCCATGTCCACTTGTTGAACGTATACACACCAGTAGCACTGCTTTAAAGTTTAGTAAAGTAAAACTAGCTGATTAATGTTAGGGAACGACTGGCTTCACTGTTAAAAGATGATGGGATGTAGACCCTGTCTGGTGTTAAAATCTGATGCTTTATAACACTCAGACACCTATCCATCCACCCCGGCCTCCAGTCCAACACTTTTCATGGTAATACTGGGCTGCCTCCTGCCCTTCTTCAGCTATGCCTAAACAGAGGTAATTTGAAGCTGTTTGGAAAAAGCAAAGAAAAAAAAAACAAAAACAAACCCTAAGTAGCTCCTGCTGCAGCTACTTTTCAGTGCATTTTATGTTTATGTAACCGTGGCTGTTCACTCACTAATGAGCTTTTTATCACGACTTACATTATTTGAATTATTAATGCGAAAATCATGTACCTAACCAATGCTAGAGATACACCCCTTAATATTAGCCCTTTAATTAATGGGCGCACACATTCACACACATACACACACGCCCAAAGACCCCACCCTGGCAGGACTAATTACCTACAAGAAAAAAGTGATGTGGAAAACAGCACTTTCACAGATCAACCTGGCACCCACTAAAACTCCCTTCAAAGCATGTATATGTGTGTGTGTGTGTGTGTGTGTGAAACGTCTGCAAGATAAAGACAGTGAGTATGTATTAAAGCTGTGTGCGCGTGTGTCTGAGTCTGTCTGTGTGTGTGTGTGTGTGTGTGTGTGTGTGTGTGTGTGTGTGTGTGTGTGCAGTCTGTGTGTGGCACTCAATGAGCTGAGAGAATGTCTGATTAATTAACATGGAGGAAAGAAAGCGTCTCCAGTGACTAGCCAAGCAATGCTAAAAGCTCATCTCTCTTGCCCGTATGAGCTCCCTCTATGTCTCCCTTGGTCTCCATTTCACCATTCTGACTCTTTAACACACATTTTCGGGAGAGTATGTTGTTTACAGTCATGTATTCTGTCAAACAAGACAAGCACAATCTTTACATTTAAGCTTAAATGTGTCTGGGAAAGCACAGCAGATGTTACAGATGTGTAAATGCCTTTATCTGGCATTTTAGTAGTCAAATATTTGTGATATAAATATCACTGAGAAGCCTAGCAACCACTCCAGAGTGTCTTACACTGGGTAACGCAAGGACCTCACAGAAAATCTGGTGGTTTGCTCCACAGAAGGAAAGAGTATTACTGTATGATATAACGCAGAAAGAGGACGGCTGCTCTCTTCCAGCACAAACGGCAAAAGTTTTCAGAGTTTCTCCAAATGGCAGATGGTGGAATGAGTGAAAGCCAATGGCAAAATCATTTCCAACATGTTTATCCTCTTTAGTCAACCAAACCCAAAACAAACACAAATGGAGGAACACCAAGAAGGGGGGGGGGCAAGAACTCTGTCTTTTCAGTAAGTGGCAACACTGAATAGCTGTTTTCAATCCAGCAGAGGTTTATTCAGCTTAATACAACAACTACACTGGCACAGAATGGGAGCAACTGATGATCTGCATTACATGCAACTTAGCATATAATACAGTACAGTATCACCTCAGACTTTAGGCTCACAATTGACCACAGGCTTGAATTAAAGCCTCTCTAACATGGTCTCAGGACAAGCAGCATTTTAAGCACAGACACAGACACTCTTATTAATTATCTTAATAATATCTCTTATGCTTTCTCCTTGTAAGATGTTGACCAAATGTTCTCTAGACCTTTCTTTTTTTTCTTTTTTTTATGTTATTTGCTCTCAACAGAGCTTTCACTCATGTGCTACAGTACATCTGTCTCTCTCTCAAACTCACTCCACTCTGGTCTCTCCAGGCTGATTGTTTTCTAATTGGTGGAGTGCCAGAGGTTGTGGTTGTTATGGTAACCTGCAAGGGGCACTTGGAAGGGTTAGGTAGTGGTGGTGGTGATGGTTGAGTGAGGGAGGGAAGGGGCACCCGCTCAAGAAAACTGAGGGCAGCACTCATTCAAGGTTTAGGTGGTCACTTCAGAAAATGGACCTTGAGAGAGAGAGAGAGAGAGAGAGAGAGAGAGAGAGAGAGAGAGAGAGAGAGAGAGAGAGAGAGAGAGTGTGTGTGTGTGTGTGTGTTTACATGCAGGAGGTAGGCAAAGAATCCTGCTCTCCACTTGAACATATTCTGAAGAGTTCCTTTGCTTGAGTCCCTTTCTCTCCCACCCTGGTTCCCTTGTTACTTCCTTCCCTACAGAAGCCACTCAGGCCCTCCAATCTGTCCGTCTGTGTACTGACACAGAGGAGAGACAGAGGGGCTGCAGGAGGGTGGACACCACATCTACAATAGTAAATAGGATGACAACACAGGGAACAGTTTCCTTTGAGGGAAGATACTGGTAGAAAAATAGAGACAGGAAGTGATACAGTAGATTATTTACAGAGATGGATAATTAAATTTTGGCTTGTTTATCAGAGTGAGTGCGTGAGAGAATGTGTCTGTGCTTCTACAAAACACATCCATGCTCTTTTGTGTGTGTGTAATCTTTAGCAAATGTATGTTGTCTGTGTGTGTGTGTGTGTGTGTGTGTGTGTGTGTGTGTGTGTGTGTGTGTGTGTGTGTGTGTGTGTATGTAATGTGCTTACTAAATGAGACTGCACTAAACTCTGTCATGCATAAGGAATTGAGCTGGCTGTGCCCTTTAGAATTAAAGGTGGTGAGCTAGTTGAGAGGCAGACAGTGTGATATATCACTGTGCTGTCCTCTCATAATAGAGCTGTTTAAAGCAAACCACGGATTAAAAAAAAATAAATAAATCTTATAACACACACACACGCACACACACACACACACACAGCACACATACAGCCCAGCACATAGATATATGTTGAAGAATGTAACTGACTACACTTTAAGATCTGCATATGTAAACTGCCACACACCGCTGCCCTTGTCAGCTGGCCAAAGAAACTGACATGAATATTGAAGACCTGCAAAAATAAGAAAATGATGGAATTATTAGGGGAGGCTGTGGAAACGTTGATGTGCATTTGAAAAAAAAATGAGTTAATGTGCTCACATAAGGCTAACTGTGTTCATAAGAACACATAACTAATGCAGTGGTACCGTGAGGATCAAAACCCAGGTACCCTGTGGTAGCGGCCAAGAATTTTCTCCCTGCACCAACCATGCATCCTACCATTATCGATTAATTTTTCCTCATCACTGTTATTACTGAGGTCTCACTCCCTATTGCTCCTCTAAACCTCGTCACAGATTCTCAGAGACTCATGCATTGTGTTCAGTAGGTGCTTCCCTTGATGCCCCTTTGTTTGATGATGTTCTCTTTGTTGCATATGTGTCATAGACACACCCCCTCGGTCCTATGAGCCCCCTCTCATAGGACCGAGGGGGCTTGTGGTTACAGGCTGCATGGGCAAGAAATGACAATAAAAACAGCTGATCCAGAGTCAGCTCCTATGTGTGTTACTGACAGTTGATGACCAGAAATTAATGGCAGGTAGCACTGTGGAAACAAATATATATATATATATATATATATATA